>JAOANK020846845.1:0-10378 GCA_026257165.2 Telfairia occidentalis | reverse complement strand
CCTTTCATATGCCACCTCTAGAGTACTAGTGTGAGACTTCTCAAGGGGCCCTACTACTATCTGATGATGGATGACACACAATCAGTGTAGTCGGGACCCCCTCCAACACCGACTCTCTAAATAAGAGGAGGCTGTCACTTATTTTTTCAGTCCGTGCAACACACAACAGTCCATGCATAAGTCTTAACTATCTTATCAATCATATTGAACATAATTTATATTCTTGAAATATTATAACATTTAAAGCACCCAACATAATTATCAATCGGTGCTTCTAACAGTCCACATACTAAATATGTCATGGTATAATTCTATAGGCAATGATGATAGTAGATCATATAAGTATGCTCATCATCATTATTCAATCCAGTAATTTAGTAATAACACAATATAAGATACATAATCAAATATTCTTAACAGAACAATTAACACGCAATTTGTCCATTCTAGCCCTAAGGCTTCTCCATAAGCAGAATCACTTACCTGATTTCTTTAAGGACCCTAAAGTAAATCCTTGCTAGGTCGATAAATTTTCCCAACCGATTTTCCTACATATATTTCAAAGCTTAAGGTTATTAGAGAAAAATCTTGATTTTTTAGCCTTTAACGTTCTTTTGTTAGGATTTCGGAAAAGGGAACTATACCGAGCTTACTGATTAGCACGCGACGGAATACTTTTCAGCACCGCCCACGCGCCGCTGTCGGCAGTCGCTCACCGGCGAGGTCAATTTTTCTTCAGGTTTTGTAGTTCAGTCCCCGATCTATCCACTGGGCTAGGTCACTTGCCAGAAAAACGTGCCCAATCCTTCTTACGCACGTTCGAAGCTCGCAGTTGGAGAAAAACTTCCCACGTTCGTCACTGGTGTGTGCCGTCGCTGCCACAGGTTTGGGCTGCTGCTGGAGATCTAGTGTGCAATTGCCGCTGGAGGACTCGTTGGAGGAGACCTCTCTTGTGGGTATCACGCACGCGAGAGAGAGAGATTGCTGCTGGTGTGCGGTGGTGGTTATCGTCGGTCTGGGTTATCGTTGGAGGTCTGGCTGCCGCCGGGTGGGAGTGAGAGTGATGAGAGAAGGAGGCGATGATGAGTGGGTTTTTGGTTAAGGAGAGGGTTTGGTGGGAAATAAGTTGTTAACCCAAAAATTAGTTGTGTGATTTAATAATTAATTTGGCTTTATTTAAAGAATATTTTCCAAATCCAAATTCCTTTTCATTTTATCTTATCTTATCTTCATTTAATGAATCAACTAGATTCTTTTATTCAAACAATAAGAAAAGATTTCTTCATAAAATTTAGATTATTTAGAGTAAATAAATTCTAAATAATCTCCATAATTGGCCAAATTAAAAATAACGGGGCGTTACACTTAGATTCCAAGACGACTCACTCCAGAATTAGTTTGATCGAATCTAATCCAATGAATCGGTTTAATCATCAAACCTAAAGCAAGATTTGCAAAAGACAACACCAAAGGCGTTGAAGAAACACAAGTTTTTTTTTATAACACTATTCTAAGGTTTTAAGAGGATTACAAGTCTTTTTATAGGCCAAATGGACGTCCAAAGGACGAAGAACCCAAAAGCCTTTAAAAAATAATTAAATGAAAATTGGAGAAAATAAGACCTAGGAAATTGAAATGCAATTGCACAACATTTGAGAAGCTTAAATGCAGAGCAAAAAACGTAGAGTTGCTTGTAATTGTCGTAAATATGTGTTGTAGGACCCGCTCGACTTGATAAGCACGTTTTACAAGCTTTGACTTCACAAACTCCCAAGAGGTGCAATCTAGAAAGGCACATTTTCACAAATTCTACACATTTTTTTTGTCCCACGTGTCATCTTTCAAACTAAACGACTTTTCCCATGCCATCTTTACTCCATTCTCTTCTTGAATTTTTGTAGTAACATTATAATAAATTTGGGCTAAAAAATCTGTCTCTTCTTGTGCATTAGCTAGCCTTTGAAGATGTAAGATGAAAGTCTCTTGAATATTCTTTGCCTTGCTTCTTATAATAGCTACTTCAGGTACATGCAATGGATCATTGGTGTAATTCACATCATTTACCTCCTGAGTTTTAAGTTTAGTTTTTAATTTAGTTTCCATTTTGGTCCTTAAGTTTTAAAATGTTGTACTTTTACACTTGAGTTTTCACTATTTGTCAATTTTGGTTCCTAACGTGACAGAAATGTTAGTATTGAGTCCGTTTATTATTGGTGTTTTTGCCACATTACCTATTTAAATAATACATAAATAATATTTTTACTATGCAAGCTTACAAATAATATAAATTTATATTAAATAAACTCATCAATATTCTATTAATGTTACTAATAATTATTATGTTGGAACCAAAACTAAGCATTAGTAAAAATTCAGGGTTAGAAGTGTAAAACTGTAACAACCCTACTTAAGAAGTAACCTTAGGACTGTTACTTTATGCATGCATAAGGTAACAGTCCTAAGGTTACTTCTTAAGTATGCATAAACACCATTAAGTTCGAACTTCAGTAGTAAAATAAAATACTAAACAGAAATTTCAAAACTTAAAACCCTTTAATCGGGATCCCAAGAAAACATTATCAAAAGATATTCAAAACGAAAAGACACTTCAAAGTAAAATTTATGAGTTCATGAAAACTTAAACAAATCGATAGAAGTTCATTAAAACATGTAGACATGTCCATGGCCATGTAACCCCAACCGTCAACCACCACGCACGACACGTTCATTACTTGAAAAATGTTAACATAATAGGTTGAATATTTTAACAAATACCCAATAAGTGACCCAACCTACGTTATCAGACTTACAACTACACTCATTCATGCAAACTCATGGTACCAACTTTAGAGACCTATTACTCATTGGTTGACAGTATACTGTACTTCACATTTTAGATAAACAACAACCTTTATCCCACCATGGTGTTATCTCACTTTGGGTACAACTGTGGACCCAAAGAATAAATTGGGGGCATTCGACTGTGTTTGATGCTAGATGACACTCATTCAGCACAGCTAGATCCCGCCCAACACCGACCCTTTAGGTGTGGGAGGCTGTTGTCATCCTCTTACAATTCATGGTTCAATGGTTCATGCAAGGTCCCACATACATACGACATGAATTCTCAACATCACACATCATGCATGTCGTATCGCAATATTCAGTATCAACACATCATATATCAGAAAACAATTCACAAGCATGCTAACACATGAATAGAATATCACATAACACATCGAGGTCATTCTAGGGGATATGCCACATCACTTATCATGGGATTATTAATACGTACATGGGATATTATACTATTCATTGAGATACCTTACTTCTACATGCATCGATACATACATACACAAACTCATCCAATCTAAGCTCTTAATGGGTCTGTAAGTGGAGTCACTTACCTATAATGAGTCCTAACTTCTCTTACAAGTCGGTCAAAGGATCACACGATCAACCTAAGGTCAAACATAAAAATTAACTTTAGAAACTCAACTTAAACTAACTTTAATAAATTTTGAGGCTAGACCTAGGGATATCACAAAGTCGGGAGGTTACTGTTTAGGGACAATAACCCCACGCGGCGCCTCCATACGTGGCGCCGCCATTCACGCACTACCAAAGCTGAAACTACAGGACACCACGAACCTAATTCTGCTGACCGTGCACCAAACCCCCTCCTCATGTGCCTACACGCGCGGCTCGAAGTCGGCTCATGTAGGCCACTCACCGTTGTAGATAGACCTCTTTCCCTCGTGTGAGCGTACACCCGAGCTCCATTTGAAGTTTCGGTTCCACCAATGTGTAGATTCGATCCTTAGGGTCCTTTTTCACCTTTCGTTTCACTAAAAAACCCACTTTTTGGCCAAAAAAATAATGAAAAACGTGGTTAATGGCTGTATCGAACAAAATCTAAAAATAACACACCAACAAATGCTTTTACCTTCCAAATTTGAAGTTTCCCATTGCCTACAGTTGCCCACTACCAAAAACGAGAAAAATCGGCTTGATTTGTAACAAAAAAATGACAAGAAAATGCTCCCAAAACACAAGAAACACCTACCCGAGTTCTTTTTTTTTTCGGCAATCGCGAGCACCAAACAAGATCTTGAATGGTTGCTGCTGTTGCTACTATTGTTGGAGGCAGTGTGGCCGAGAAGAGAGATCTCGAGAGAGGGAGGGAGACGTGAGAGAGTGAGAGAGATTTCCTTTTTTTTTTCCTTCTTTCTTTTGGTAAAACTAAAAGGGTGGTGGCTAGGGTCTCATCCTTAACTATAAATATGGCTCGATCACTTGACAGCCGAGGTGGGAGAGGTCGTAGGGGTGCCACCATCCACTGCTGAATTCTGGATTGCTAGATAAGGGCAGATCTCACCGCTATGCAGGTAGGAGGAGGGGAGGGTCCACTTTAGTTGACGCTTCGATGCCTTCTTCGGTTTCAAGCAATTTCTTAGATCGCTCTCCACAGTTGGATCCTAGCTTGCTAGCCCAACGACAGCACCCGTGCTCACGTCAGATAGGCAATGGCTCTTGTGGTGATGGTCTGCTATCCGTAGGTCGAACGTTTTGTAATAGACTTTAGGGCTACACCTTACCTTAGCTTGGTGCTAGTTCGTAGGTCATCTTGTAATAGACTTTAAGGCTGTACTTTAATTAATGAATAAATCTAACTTTTTTGATCTATGCTTGTCTACTTTTTGTCTTGACTTGTAAAATGGACGATAAGATGAGGTCGAGGTGTTAACTTAAAAGAAAACATACTCATTCGTCATTCATCAAGAACAGTTGGGCCCCCATTTAAGAGGACCTTGGTGAAGACTGATGTTTGTCTCCAATCCAACTTGCTTTATTTAACATTGAGAAAGAAAAGAGGGGACAAACACCCATTGTAGAGGGGAGTCCAAGGAGTACATTGGAGATGTGAGGGGAAATAAAGTTTGAGGTGTTTGGCATTACATGGGTGAGATAAGACCTTTCTGTCCAAGTCGATGAGTATATAAGCACCTAGTAGCCGAACCTCATTTACTTTGTAAAGGTCATCCCATGAGTTTTTGAAGGCACCCATTTTTTGGAGGACGTGACACAAGACGAGGTCACACACCTCAAACCGCCTGATCTTTACTCGAGCATTATAATACCTCGCTACTCGCAGTTTGTAGTCTGCTTGGCGGAGCTCTGAGTTTCCCTTAAGTTCGTCGAGGTGGTAGAGCTGCACGCATAGGTGTTGATCATTAGTCTACTCGTCGAATGCTTCTACTTGCAAAGTGGGCAGTTCGACTTCGACACGGACCACGACTTCAGACCCAAATACGAAAGAGAAGATCATCTCATCTATTGTTGTGCGAGGTGTGGTATGGTATGACCACAACAATGCTGGCAGTTCCTTAGCCCAGGCACCCTTGAGGGCTTCGAGGCGGGTTTTTAAACCCCGCTTGATGATTTTGTTCACGGCTTCAACTTGGCCATTGGCATGGGGGTGTGTCGAGGTTGATGTGAAGTGTTTGATGCTGAGGTCGTCACAAAGGGATTTGAATTTGCATGGTCGAATTGTCGTCCATTGTCTAAGATCATAGCGTATAAGATGTCGACGTACATATGATGTTTCGCCATACGAAGTTGGTAACCTGCTAGTTAGTGATCATGGCTAGGGGTACGACCTTTTCCCATTTGGTAAAATAATCCACAGCAACCACTGACAACCTAGTCTACCCCTTCCTAGTTAGGAAAGGTCCAATTAAGTCAATTTCCCACTAGGTGAACGACCAAGGTTCGGCCAAAGGTTTGAGTGGTTCTGCGGGCTGCCAAAGCTGGAAGGCAATGTATTGGTAACGATCACATCGCCGAACGAAGAATTTGGTGTCGGTCAATAGTAGCCCTGCCGGATTATCTTTGTGGCGTGGTTGCCACAAACTCCTTCGTGCACCTCACGGAGGACGTAGTTTGCTTCCATTGGATCATGGTAGCACAAAAAGGGTAGAGAGTACCCTCATTTATAGAAGGTGTCGTCTAACATAACGTAGTACGTAGCTTTACAGGTGAGCGCCCAGCCTTATGTCGGTCCTATAGGGACGTCCTTCAAAAGAAGCTCTTTGATTGGTTCCATCTAGTTCGTTGGGTGCACCTCTATGTCAGCCACGGTGGGCTCATCTGCTGATGAATGCACCACAATTTCTAAGGGGATCATGCAACCTAGCTTGGTTTCATAAGTCGAGGCCAACCTGGCCAATTCATCGACGTTGGTGTTTTGGGACTGAGGGATCTATTGGATGACGAACTTTTCGAACTTAGCCTACAGTTTCCTTGTTCAAGCCAAGTAACTAAGCATTCGATCGTCCCAAGCCTTGTCACTTGATTGACGATCAACTGAGAATTACTGAGGATGGACAAATTTTTGACCCCAAAGCGAACTCTAGCCTTAGCCTAGCCAGGAGGGCCTCATACTCTGCTTCATTGTTGGATGTTGGGAAGGTAAATTTGAGAGTGTAATCAAAGTTGACTACGTTTGGGGTGATCAGGAGGATTCTTGCTCTGTTGCCATTTTCGTTCGAGGCTCCATCGATGTAAAGTAACCAAGACTCATCGGATTGGGGGGACATTGTTGGTGTTAGCTCTACTATGAAGTTGGTGACGACCTGCCCCTTGATGGCCACCCTGGGTTCAAACTTGGTGTCATATTCGCTAAGCTCAATTTCCCATTTCATCAACTAACCGAGACCTCTAGCTTAGGTTAGGGAAGGGGCCAGTTGAAACCATGCCCGACCCCCCTCGCCGAATTCTGTAGCGAATGAGTCAAGCAAGAATGATGTGTCGAGCTCTTCATCTCGTTGGGTGAAGGCTCCACCAAGGTCACTCACATTGTAGAGTTTGTGGTGGTCAACGAGACCTCAGTCTACAACGCCATACTTGGATGACCGACCATCCACGGTCTCTAGGCGATACTGACTACCTATCATTAGATGACAAAATACCCCACACCCAACGAGTTAGGCATTGTTCGAGGTGAGCAACGCTCTGCAAGGCAGTGTTACTTTCTAGCTCTAAATGACAGCCGACGGTTAGCGTCATCAATTGTTGTAGCAAGCCGACACCTGAGCTAGCGGCCGAGCTAGAGAAATAAAGTTTTTGGATAGAAGAGTTGGAAACTGTGCCCCTTGGGGATGCGAGCAAAGAGCTGCAGATCGACACCCAAATGGGGGCCGAAAGAAGGGTGATGTTGATCGACTTCCTAAAGAACAACATGAACATTTTCGCCTGGTCCAATGATTACATGTCAGGGATAGATTCGAACGTAATGGTCCACACTGGTTGAAGGTCGATCCCCAATTCAAATCCGTCAAACAAAAGCATCACCTTGTTGACAAGGCGAGGATTGCCGAAGAGGTGAAAAAGCTCCTAAATGCAGGCTTCATCAGTGAGGTTCACTATCCTAGTGGCTCTAGAACGTTGTTCTCGCCAAGAAAGCCAATGACAAATTGCGAGTGTGGACCTGTTTCACAAGCCTCAACAAGGCTTGCCCAAAGGATAATTTCTCCTTGTCTCAGATAAACTAATTAGTAAACGCAACTGCCAGGCACAAACTTCTCTCATTCATTGATGCATACTTCAGCTACAACAAAATTCGCATCCACAAGCCAGACTAAGAACACACCGCCTTTGTCTCCAACCATAGCTTGTACTACTATAAGGTCAAGTCGTTTGGCCTTAAGAATGTTGGGGGCAACTACCAAGAGGATGGTGAACATGATGTTCGCAGACCAAATTGATTGAATATGAAGGTCTATGTCAACGACATGCTGGTGAAAAGTAAAACCTCGGACAAGCATGTGGCCGACCTAAGGCTTTTAGCATGCTCAAGTCTTACAAATGAAACTCAACCCAAGCAAATGTGCTATTGACGTTTCTTCTAATTTTTATGGGGTTTTCTGGTCCACCAATAGGAGGATAGAAGCCAACTTCGACGAGTGAAAACTATCCTCGACATGGAGGCCCCAAGAAACCTAAAATAGCTGTAGTGCCTGAATGGATGAGTGGCTACCCTCAGCAGATTTGTCTCCTGGGCTACCGAGAGATGCCTGTACTTCTTCAAGATCTCATGCCAGCAAGGTCAGTTTGAATGGACAACAAAGTGTGAAGGGACATTCCAAAAACTCAAGGAATAGTTCACAATGGCACCATTGCTCATAAACCTCATGCCAGAAGATGCTCTCCCTCCTCCTGTACCTACCCGTCAGCTCAGTTCTTTTGAAAGAAGAGGAAGGCTAGCAATCCCCAATAAACTACACGAGTAAGGCAATGAAGGAGGTCAAGACAAGCTATCCCGACTTGAAAAAGCTAGCACTTGGCCTCATTACCTCGACGAGTAGATTTCACCCCTATTTCCAAGCACAACAAGTGATTGTCCTTACTAGCTTCCCCTTGAAACAAGAACTGCATAAGCTGGAGGTCTCTAGCAAGTTAATGAGCTTAGTGAGTACGATGTACAACTTGAACCTCAGACCACCATCAAGGGTAAGGTTGCATCAACTTCATAGCTGAGCTGACGCCTGTAGTGAACTCATAATCCATAGAGTCGTGGTCGCTTTATGTAAACAAAGCTTTGAATGAGAAAGGTAGTGAGCTAAGATCCTTCTAATTGCCTTCAAATAAGGTTTACTTTGAGTATGCCCTCCCGTTCAACTTTTCGGCCTCCAAAATTGAAGCCAAATATAAGGATTTTTTAGCAGGGCTCCGACTAGCTCTCGCCCTAGGAGTCACCAACTTGTTCATCCTTAGTGATTCCCAGTTGATATTCAATCAAATGACATCTAAGTACCACTCCTACAACAATCAAATGTTGGATTACTTGACTAGAGTGCAAGAGCTGCAGGCCAAGTTTGAAAAGTTCGTCATCCGCCAAATCCCCCACTCTCAAAATACCAACACCGACGTGCTGTCCAAATTGGCCTTCGCTTACAAAGTCAAGCTACGACGCACTGTCCCTATGGAGATCATGGTGCAACCAACCATAGAAGAACCAGCTATGACTGACGTGCAGATATATCCACCGTGCTGGATAGACCTGATCGAGGAGTTCCTAGAAGGAAATCCCCTGCCAAACCGACGTGAAGCTTGAGCACTTACTTGCAAGGCCACCCATTACGTCATTATGAACCATGTCCTATACGAGTGGGGATACTCTTTATCCCTCTTTTAGTGCCTCAACCTAATGGAAACAGACTGTGTCCTCCATGAAGTGTACAAAGGTATTTATGACCATCACTCCAATGCTCGGTCCTTGGCGACCAAGATAATTCAGCAAGGGTATTACTTTCCTACTTTGGTGGTGGATGCCAAACATTTCGTTCGGTGATGTGATCACTACCAATGCATTGCCTCACATCTCATACAACTTTCGACCCTCTAACCCTACTAACTGAACCTGGTCGTTCACTTAGCAGGCAAATCGACCTAATCAGACGCCTACCAACTAGAGAAAGGGCAGACCAAGTTCATTGTGGTTGTAGTGGATTATTTCACAAACGGGGTAGAGGCCTAGCCCTTAGCCACGATCACAGAGCAGCTAATCACTAGCTTCATGTTGCAAAACACTGTATGCTGATTCCACATTTCGTACGTGCTGATCTCAGACAACGGATGAAAGTTTGACGATGCAAGGTTTAAGGCCTTTTGTGATGACTTTTGCATCAAACACTTCATGTCATCCCCGACCCATCCCTAGGCTAACGCCCAGGTCAAAGCTGTGAACAAGATCATTAAGAGGGGGTTGAAAACCCACCTTGAAGCCCTCAAAGGTGGATGGATAGAAGAGCTACCTGTTGTTTTATGGTTGTGCCGAACCACCCCACACAATTTAACAGATGAGACACCCTTCTCTCTTGCATTTGGTTTCAAAGCAATGGTCCTTGTCGATGTCGGCCTACCAACTAATCATAGATGAGTAAACAAATGATCAACATCTGCAGCTCGACCTCATAAATGAGCTGAGCAATAACTCAGAGCTCTGCCAGACAGAGTACAAAAGGCAGGTGATGAGGTACTACAATGCTTGGGTCAAGATCAGATAATTTTAGGTGGGCGACCTTGTCCCAGACCGCTTCCTTTAGAAAACGGGTGCCTTAGAAAACTCTTGGGAAGACACATATGAGATGAAAGAGGTCCGATGACAAGGTGCTTACATGCTAGCTGACTTGGATGGAAAGGTCTTACCTTATCCGTGAAATGCCAAGCACTTGAGACTTTACTTTCTTTGATGCCTTCGATGTACTTGGATGCCCCTTTATAATGGGGGCCTATTGTTGGGACTCACAAAGTGCAAGTGTACACTCTGAAGTTGTAGTAAACAAGGTCGATCCACAAGGATAAATTAACAAAATTA
>JAOANK020846834.1:0-10378 GCA_026257165.2 Telfairia occidentalis | reverse complement strand
TTGAAGATACGAAAAGACTTACACTTGCAGAAACAAGGGACAAGGATTGTGAAACCACATGCTGCCTATACACTGACCACTAGTGAGATAGTGGATTTTTGTAAGTTCTTGAAATTAGTGAAATTTCCTGATGGATTTGTATCAAACATATCACGATGTGTGAGCATGAATGATAGAAAGTTATGGGGACTGAAAACCCACGACTCACACATTCTGCTACAACGACTTCTTCCAATTAGTATTCGAGCATACCTACGGAAAGGCGTGTGTACAACCATTGTTGAATTTTGCCATTTCTTTCATGATTTATGTGCAAAGACGATAAGAATCAGTGATCTTGACCGAATGCAGTTAGATATAATAATCATATTGTGTAAGATGGAAAAAATATTCCCTCTAGCATTCTTTGATGCAATGATATATCTTGCCACTCACTTGCCATATGAAGCAAAAGTTGTGGGCCCCGTTACTTATAGTTGGATGTACCCCATTCAGAGGAGCCTACGAATATTGAAACAGTACGTACGGAATAAAGCTCGTCCCGAGGGTTCCATAGTAGAAGCATTTATCATGACTGAATCCTTGAACTTCTGCTCATTGTATCTAAGTGGGGTCGAAACGAGATTTAATTGAGACGAACGAAAAGATGATACAATCCCTCAGCACGAGCTTTGTGGTTCATTTGAAGTGTTTAGATAAAGTGCACAACCAATAGGGGTCGACCTTAAGAACACTATTAGGAGACGAGAAACAAATCGTATATTGGTTCGTATTGAACAATTGTGCTGAGCTAAAGTCTTATCGCATACAACATTTGAGACTACTTCGTTCTAGAGCAAGTAGCTCACTGGACCTATACAAATTACACAAGCAACACTTTTCTGATTGGTTTAAATCTAAGACATGAAGATTTTAAGTCAAAATAATTTATTTATAAGTATGAGGAAAAATCATTCATTTCAAATTTATGGTAAATAAACAGGTTAACTCATTACGCTAAAAAGGAGATGAATTTGATGATCTTTACTCAATTGCATTGGGACCTAACAATGAGGTGTGCTCTTATAGTGGATGCATCGTTAATGGATTATGATTGCATACTATAGAAAGTGACAATCGTCGAACTATGCAAAATAGTGAGGTCATGGTGCCTGGACGAGAAAGTCAAGAAGACGAAATGAATTTCTATGGCGTATTCGACGAAGTATTAGAATTAGAATATGTGAGAAGAAGGTGTGTGATCATTTTTAAATGCAGATGGTTCGATACAGATGTTAAGAAAAATAGATCACGCGTAGATTTAGGATTTAGGTCAATCAACGTAGCTCATTATTGGTATGTCGATGACCCTTTTATTCTCGCTAGTCAAGCTCTACCAGTTTTTTACCTTAACAACCATAAACTTAGTGGGAATTGGAAGGTTGTCCAAATAGTACAAAATAAACATTTATGGGACGTTCCATAAACTGAAGATGCAGATAATTACTTGATAGAGCTAGACAAAGTAGCAAGAGAGATCATAGTCAATGAGGCAGTTCAAGATTCCTCCTTATGTAGAGATGATGTTGATCCTACTTTTGTGAAACGACCAGTTACACAACAAACAAAGAAAAGCTCGCCACAGATCACAGATGATGCATTCTTAAAGGATGAACCTGAGGATGTTGAAATATCCACTGAAAATAGCTCAAGTTCACACCAGCATTTAGTTTCAGATGATTCGGATAGTGAATAAGTACGAGTAACTTATTATTTTATAAGTATGTGAAATTCAATAACTATAAATTTAAGCTATTCACTTTTTTGTATTTTGTGTATATATATGGCAGGACATAATCAAAATGAGGCATCACATATTTTTGATCCTGAAGATCGTAGTTCAGTGATAGCATCTTCGGTTGGAAAGAGTTCGACACCTATAGGTTAGTTTATTTTTCCCCATGCGTGACTATGTTTTTAGTTCTTACATATTATTTGTTTTCCTATTTTTTCTAGCTCCTAGGAGAACAAGAGGGCACACCAAAAACAACGAGCTGGATAAACATGTCGAGAAGTTCGGGAGAATCAAAATTGATATCAAGGATGAGTACATGAAGCCCGTGTGCCCTAGAAACACAAAGTTTAGCAATGCAATAGAGACATATACACGAGAGGGCGTTTCAGTACGATGCTCGAAATGGAGGGAGGTAACCATGGATGTCATTCAGTCAGTGAAGGATGGACTGCTGGTAAGTGAGCGCGTATGTTCTTCAATATTGATTAATATGTTCATATACTAACTAATCTTGAACATGTGTGGACTCATTTTGACGTAGATTTGACCAAGTACATCGTGCATGCATTTATCGAGAACTAAATGCAATCAACATTCAAAGAATTTGGATCAGATTTATATAAGAAGTACAAGAAACGTGGTACCCCTAAAGAGGCTCGAGCAAATCCACCGGTACAAGTACCCAGTCCAGAAGATTGGAATATACTCTGTGACCGATGGGAGAGCGACGCCTAGAAGGTATGTCATATACTTTTAAATTATATGTTTATAATTTTACTTAACTCATGTGGTTAAATTTTCATATTTAGAATAAGTGGGAGAAGAATATGCGAAGTCGTGCCAAAATGCCTTTTAATCATAGACATGGGTCGAAGGCATTTATACATATCCAACAAGAATGGGTAAGATAACAGGTTTAATATACAATTTTAAAAGAAATGTGTTGACATTAATGGCAGATATGTGTGTACTTTTGTTG
The DNA here is from genome assembly GCA_026257165.2 of Telfairia occidentalis. NCBI lineage: Eukaryota > Viridiplantae > Streptophyta > Magnoliopsida > Cucurbitales > Cucurbitaceae > Telfairia > Telfairia occidentalis. Next base: position 7,625 of record JAOANK020846834.1, on the reverse strand, counting down.
GCAGAAAGCGAAAGAGGGTATTGAAATTGGTCAAGTCGACCTCTTTCATCAAACTAGATTCTCGGGGAAGGATGGATGGGTGAACCCAGTAGCAGAAGCAAAATATGTTAGTGTGTTAAACTCTTACTCATCATGTATGTTTACCACTATGTTAAATACGTATTTCAAATGTGGATGCAGATTGAAATGATGGAGATGAAATAAGCTGCCACCCAAGCTTCTGCCACTGAAGAAGGCTCGTTTGAACCACGAATTACCGATGAAGAGATATGTGAAAGAGTGCTAGATCAAGACGGCCCAAAACCAAAATCACGAAGGACACCTTTGGCTTCAATCAGTTTTATCACAACAGCTTGAAGAGATAACTGAGCTTCGTGCAGAACTTGGGAATACAAAGAAGTTATTAAAGGAGAAGAGTGTTTAGGTAGAAGGGTTACAAGCACAGTTAACCCAACAAACCAATGGAATGAATCAGATGAAATCCAACTGGGAGCGAAGATGGGTGATGATTGAAAACCTATTTCCAAATATGTAAGGAGGTGGATCTTCATCTACTTAGGTACAAATTCTAAATCATTCACCTTACATTCTTTTCTGTAGTATCTTAGGAACGTTTTGAGTGTTATGAATAGTTTGGTGGCTATCCTGCAAGTATGGTAGCTACATAGTCACTTCTTAGCTTGTTTTGAGTATTATGAACAGTTTGGTAGCTATCTTGCAGTTATGATAGCTACATAGTCACTTCTTAGCTTGTTTTGAGTGTTAGCTATCCTGCAATTGTGGTAGCAACATAGTCACTTCTTAGCTTATTTTGAGTGTTATGAATAGGTTGGTATCTATCCTGTAGTTATGGTAGCTACATAGTCATTTCTTAGGTAAATATTTCGATGTGATCGGGGGGTGGGTTACATGTTTTAAGTTGCTTTTAATTTAAAAAACACACTTAAGGAGACTTCAGTTCCCTTCTATGCATGTTTTAGGCACTTTGGCGTGATCACAGGTGGGTGAGAGGTTCTAAAGTCTAGTTCAGTGCTTTTCAGATTGTTTCTAAATGGAAAAGAACACTTACGGGTACTTTAATCAATTTTCGCACATTCTAAACACTTGGACATGATCGCGCGCGGGGGGTGGTTACAGGTTTTAGGTTGCTTTTAAGTTAAAAAAACACACTTAAGGTCACTTCAATTCACTTCTATGTATGTTTTAGGCACTTCGGCATGATCACTGGTGGGTGAAGGGTTCTAAAGTCTAGTTTACTGCTTTTCATCTTGTTACTAAATGAAAAAGACACTTACAGGTACTTTAGTCCATTTTCGCACGTTTTAAACATTTTAACGTGATCAAGGGATGGGTAACGAGTTCTAAAGTCTCAGTTAGTGTTTTTTAGATTGTTTTTAAGTTCACAATAACATTTACAAGCATTCTGGTCATATAGTGCATGTTTTAGACATTTTGAGGTGATCGAGGGGTTTGTAACGAGTTCTTAAGTTTACATTAGAGGTTTTTTAGGTTGTTTTTAACAGTACAATGACACTTTGAAGTTTTTAGTCATTTCTTCTGCATGTTTTAGATATTTCAGCATGTTTTTTAGTTTTTTTAACTTCCAAAAAGACACTTAGGAGCAACGTTTTAATTGACAATGCATGTTTTAAACATTTTAATGTGATTGGAGGATGGGTAATGAGTTTCAAGTTTACTTGTGCGCCCATTCGGTTCTTAAGTTTACTTTTCAGCTTGCTTTTTTTTTTTTTTTTGATTCAAAAAAGACATTTAGGTCATTCTATTATTAACACAAAAATTTTCGTTTTAGGTACATTTTTAAAGTTCATATCTTGGTCTCAAGTTAAAGATGTAGTTCGAATTGAAGGACTAGCATATAGATTGTTTTGATTTTTCTGAACACTACTGTAATTTTACTTTTCGTTACAATTTCGTTTATTGTAAAAATATTTTTTATTCATATATATAATTTTACGCTTTACAAATTTCTTTTGAATGAGTAAATATCAATTTTTAATGAATTATTAGGTTTTTTAAGTTTAATTTTTTTAATTTAGTAAAAAAATATTTGAAATTGAGTAACGTTTCTCCCTACGTTAAAAAACGTCGGTAGAAAGTAATTATCCCGACGTGAAGTAAAATGTTGGTGTTAATTCTAGAGAAAAGGAGATTGCTAAAGTTTGATCTTCTGCCGGCATTTAAAAAAACGTCTGCTAAGGAGATGTTTTCCCGACGTTATTGTACAACATCGAGAAAAAGATACTTATTGCCGATGCTTACAGACGTCGGGAGAAATGGAAAGATGCCGACATGTTGTAAAATGTTGGGGAATAAATAAGTATTCCCAATGTTTTAGATTCGTACGTCGCCATAAGGTCTACCAACGATATTACCGACGCATTTTTTACATCGGCATAGATGTAAGCCAACATTTTTTAATTATCAACGATGTTTTTTACGTCAGGAGAAACTTTTAATCTTGTAGTGAGAGTTTGAAATATTCATAATGTGCATGAAAAATGTATGAATTGTGTTCGTATAGATAGAGGATAAAAATGTGTGAAATTTGTTGGGAAGTTGCAACCAAAATCCCACATTGGCTAGACATGGGGAGGATCATGGGTATATAAGGGAGGAACAACATCTCCATTGGTATGAGGCCTTTTGGGGTGAAACCAAAAGCAAAGCCATGAGGGCTTTATGCCCAAAGTGGACAATATCATACCATTGTGGAGATGTGGAGGGTCTGTTGTCCTTATCAAAATTCCACATTTTAAAATGACAATTAATCATACAAAGTATGAAAAATTACTAAAACGTTTGAAAAAAATATGAATTGAGATTCTGGTTGGTTAAATTACTAGTTTGAATGAGCGGGAATGACAAATACATATGTGGTATATATGGAAAATTATGTGTATGAATCAACGTGCAAGTGTGAAATATTTACAACATACGAGGCATATATTGTACACAGAAACCTCAGAGGGAGAATAAGGAATTTATTCAAGCAAAATATATATATTGAAAGATGAAATTCAAAATAGAATGTAAAAGAAGAAGAAAAACTAAATGAAAGAAACATACTCATAAAAACTGTAAAAGTGTGAACAACTTGAAAGATGAATTTTTTTATGAAAACCGTAGTAGATGGGGATTTGAAACACAATGACAATGGTGAAAGGAATAACAATGGCAAATTGTAGTACTATTGGAAAAACCTGCTACATGTAAAAAGAACGGTGTGAAAAGCTTGAAGAATGAAACTTGTTGTATGAAAAAAGGAAATACTGTGGAAAGACAAGACGATATTCTAAAAAGAGATTTTTAATATTTGAATTAATTTAAACAAAAGATAACATAATTGAAAGATTTCCCTAATTGATTACATGATTTTAAGAATTTTTAAATAAAAATAATAATTAGTAATTAATTTAAACAAAAAAAATAACATAATTGAAAATTTACCTAATTGGTTACATGGTTTTAGAGATTTTTAACAAAAATAACATAATTGAAAGATTTTCAATCAATGATGGCATTAATTGGAAAATGAAATCTGGAGAGCAAAAAATATTTAAATTTTTTAATGAAATAAATGAGCTCATTACGAAAGGGTATTTTGGTAAAAACGATATAATAAAAAAAATCAGAGAATTTAAAAGTATAATTTTTTTTAACAAGAGACTTTTTGTGAAAAGGAGGTTCAAATACCAGCCTACCAACATAATTGCTGTTACAACTATCAGGTATCAAATCATTCTCAGCCCACCTGTTGAAGTTACGACCTGTATTCAAGAGAAATTGGATTAGGTGCCTATTTTTACAATGAAAAATGACCATTTTGTTTTTCCCAATTGTTTAATATTAATTTAGACCATTTTCCCTTTTTATTTTATTATTTCTTTTGAATTCAAAATTTTAAAAAAATTTCCTCTTGGATTCTAACCGCTTTCTTTTTCTTGTTATATTATCTCTCTCTTTTTTTTTTTGTAGACTTTTCTAATATTTGGATCCTCTACTTGATTTTATCTTTTTAGATTCTTTTTTTTTTTAATTCTTTCTTCTAGATTTTTTATTTCAACAGAATAATTATTTATTTTCCTTCACCTCATCCTGTCCAAAAAGTCATCATCCATTGATAGAGTATCTCAATTTCCAAAAGACAGAGACAAAATGGCTTTTTACTTCTCATGACAAAGTCATCTACTTCCATCTTCATGTTTAGACATCTCCACAAGAGATACGTTCGTGGCAAAGTCATCGACTCTCATCTTCACGTTCGGACATCTCCACAAGAGAGGTACGGTACAATGAGTATAGGACATCATTTTTGTGGCTTTTTCTTCTTTCTCTACTTCTCATGACAAAGTTTGGACATCTCCACAAGAGAGTATTTAGAGTAAGAAATTAGGAGGAAAATTTTCTTATGCAAAAGAGGGAGATTATTGATTTCAATAGCCTTCGCTTTGTTTGTAATGAAAAGGTCTACGGACATTTTATCTTGTTTAGGAGGAGGACTTTCTTGATCGCCCCATTCTTCCCTTCCATCCAGGGGTTAGTGGCTAAATCTCTCCGATGGTACGATGAGGTTAGCGTAAATTACGATGTGTCGCTCGAGGTCTCTCGAGCCCCCTGTTGTACCAATGTCTATATTCCGTTCTAGGAATAAGGTAATGATCTTTCAGTATGGAGTTTCGTTTTGTTGTTACGACAAGCTGATAGCAAATCCCACTCCCTTGATTCCAAGAGTCTAGAGAGTATTTTGAGAATAATAGAGAATATTTAGAGCATTTAGAGCATTTAGAGTATTTACAAGTATTTATAGTACTTTTGGTTTTGGGAATAGGGAAGAGTATTTAGAGTATTTACTTCTGGAATAACTAAAGAGTATTTAGTGAGTATTTAGAGAGTATTTTTGGATAAATTAAAGAGTTTGTCTATATTTGCAACTTAAAGAGAGTTTTGAATGGTAAAGGTATTTCGAAAGTATTTTTTTAGAGTATTTAAGAAGTATTTTTGGAATAAAAGAGATAGAAGAAACTCTCTCAATTGGTATAGTTTGGGTTTTTTTATTGGTATTTTATATCTATTATAGTGTATTGGTATCAATTTTGTATATCTTTTAAAATATTAATTATATTTTTAAAGATTTCATTTTGAATTTTTAAATTTTAAATTTTTATATCTATTTTGAATAATGATATCTGTTAAATTCAAATTTCTATTTTTAGGTATTTGATTTTGATTGGTTTGTTAGAAAATTTTAAAATTTGAATATCTTATTTGTTTATTTAAATTTCTATTTTGATTTCCTAGATTATAGATTTTAAGTTTTTCTTTAATAATTTTTTTGTATTCTTGAAATTATTGGTATTTTTTTTACCATGGAATTCTCTCATAAAATCGAGTTGGGATAAACCTTCATTGAAGGGTAATTTTGTACCAAACAAATTGACTGAAATACTCCTATTTTTAAGTTGGTCATTCCTCAAAATAATAAATTGTTTAGTCATTTTTAAAATCGACTATTTTAAATGACCATATATGTTGTTATCACTAAAATATAAGAGATTCGATTCGGTTCTGTTCAAATTTGGTTTTTTTAAACCTTTGAATCGAACAAAACTGAAAAAAGGAAACTTGATTTTAGTTTTAATAAACCGAAAAATCCAAAACTTTCATGAAAACCGAACTGAAACAGTCATTCGATTCGGTCTGGTCCAATCCAGTTTCTTGGTATGTTCGATTTCCTGCACACCCCTACTCATGTTTTGGGCAAAGAGTTGGATGGCAGTGGAGTGGGTTTGAAAACTCCCCAAATTAGTATTCACAACCCCTTTTTATTTCTCTTAACCTCGCTTCTCTTCCTTTAAGTGGACCGCACAACCCTCCAACTCGTACCAGTTCTCTCTCCCATCTAAAGATGGCAACGGGGCGGGCGCGGGGGGAGGGGAGATGCATCGCCCATCTCCAGCCCTATGGAAAATTTTAATCTCCATCCTCTCCCCCGTCCCCAAAAATTTGAAGCGGGACGGGGCGGGGATTCCCCCTCCCTATTTTTTTCCCGTTTTCGCACGTGCTTAAGTTACAATTTTTTATATTAAAGGAAAAAAATCAATTTTTACCCACAAACATATTAAGTTATATCAATTTATAATCTAAACTTTCAATTTCTTTAAATTGTACGTCAAACGTAAATAATGTTGTAATCTTAGCGTTAAATTTGAAATTTTTTAAAGATTTTTACCTTCAAATAAAATTTCATTTAAAATTATCATGAACAAATGTTTTCTTTATGCATTCAATAAATTTTAAAACATGTACGAGAGTTTAGAGAAAAACGACATTAGAGCTAAATTTTTGTTGAAAATTTTTAGAGGGTTAAAATTGCAACATAAGTCTAAGGTCCAATTTAATGAAATTGAAGGTTTTTGATCAAAATTAATAAACTTGACAAGTTTAGGAGTAAAATTTGATTTATTTTTCTTTATACTATTATATAAAATGTAATATTATATATAATAAATATTATAATTAATAAATTAATTATAAAAAACTAGCAAGGCGGGGATAGAGCGGGGGTACTCCTGTTGGGGTTGATGCCCTAAACCTCTTGGTCTTGTAATTTATATATTCAAATTATTTATTTAATAAAATAATAGTTATTTTAATTGACATTTAGTGTGCATAAACTCAATCCAATAAACTAAGATCCAAGGTTATTTTATGAAAACTTAAACATGTATGTTGAGACATACAGGTGGATCATGTTTAAGGAATAGCCTAAATGGTCTGTAGTATACAGATAAAGGTTGGGTGCCTTATCGTGGTGACATTACAGATACGACCTGCTTTGTGATTGTTACAAGTGTAGTAAAGTGTCACAAACGTTTCGATCCTAAACATTCATGTGGAGACATGTGAGTGGGGGTATCCTATATATGTGAGACATGTATAAGACCGGACCGCGAAGTATTTCGTCTCTCAGTATAACATCGTTGCTGAAAAAGAGTTACGCTTCACTAGGATGATCATAGGTGACTCGACCTTAATCCTGAGTCAGTTGTGAACTCTTGCCTGTGAAGACAATCTTTTGATTAGTATGGGTGAGAGTGGCTAGATACGTGGACTCAATAAGCCTACCTTTTTGAGGATTTGTTTGAGCAGGTAGGTGGGAACTCAACTGTACAAGATTGGAATTCCCTCATTTAGAATTGTTCCATTAGGAGTTGATACTGAGGATTGAACAATGAGGCGCTTCACCCTCTCACTTGTTAGAGAGGGGTCTAGCTCATAGTTGGACTATGACTATTTGTTCATTAGAGGTATCAGTGGGGGTTAAGAAGTTAGAGGTAGCACATGGGTAAAATAGTATTTTGACTTAGCTGTGATTATGAGCAATAGTGAAGGGTCGACTTACTGTTGATTGATTAAATTCATGGACACAAAAATATATCTACAATGCAGAGAGTGCAACTATCGGTCTTTAGTGGAGTGACCGACAATTAATGAAAATTGATTAAATTAATTAAAGAGTTTAATTAATTAATCCCGTATCGTTGGAGCTTCTAATCTGTAGGTACATAAGGTTCACTTGCTAGCTCGTTATGGATTGTTCAAGA
>JAOANK020846784.1:0-10381 GCA_026257165.2 Telfairia occidentalis | reverse complement strand
TTAGAATCGTTGTTTGAATTTGGATTCCTTAGATAAAATTGAAAGAATAAATTAATAACTAAGGAAATTAGAAAATCTAATTCCTAGAGGACGATACTGGGTCTCTTAAGCCGTTTTATATTACAACTTGACCCGTACACTTGCGGTAACGCAGTGGGCTGCGATCAGGTACTTAGAAAGTGGATGTTCAAAACATATGACTGGGGACCACACAAAATTTACATACTTGGAAAAGAAAGATGGAGGATATTTTACCTTTGGCAACAATAAAAGAGGTAAAATTATCTGGTTAGTTGATGGGTTGAAGCATGATCTGCTGAGTATTAATCAATTGTGTGATAAAGGTTATAGAGTAATTTTTAGTGATAAAAATTGCATAATTGAAAGTGCATGTGATGGAAAAATACAGTATGTAGGAAACAATGATACAAACGTTTACATCATTGATTTGAATGACTGTCATGTTATTGACAATAAATATTTATATGCTTTGTATGATGATTCTTGGTTGTGGCATAGAAGATTAGGTCATGCTAGCATGCATTTGATTTTAAATATTTCCAAGAAATTTCTTGTTCATGGTCTTCCAAAATTAAACTTTGAAAAAGACAAAGTTTGTGATGCCTATCAAATGGGTAAATAAACTAAGTCTTCCGATAAACCAAAGAAAATGGTTTCTATTTCTATGCCTTTGCAACTGTTACATATGGATCTTTTTGGACCAACTAGAGTTGCAAGCCTAAGTGGAAACGTTATGTTTTTGTTATAGTCGATGATTTTTCGAAATTTACTTGGGTTTTATTTTTATCTCATAAGGATGAGCCTTAAAATCTTTTAATAGTTTTTCGAAGGAAATTTAAAATGAAAAAGGTTTTATGATTTTAAAAATTAGAAGTGATCATGGAGGTGAATTTGAAAATACTTCTGTTGAAAAATTTTGTGATGAAAATGGTTTTTCACATGATTTTTCTTCTCGAATAATACCTCAACAAAATGGTGTTGTAGAAAGAAAATATTGTTCTTTGCAAGAACTAGCAACTTCTATGTTAAATGTGTATAGTTTGCCAAAATATTTTTAGGCTGAAGCCGTTAATATTGCCTCTTATGTGATGAACCGTGTTTTGATAAGACCTATTTTGAATAAAACACCTTATGAGCTTTTTAATAATAAAATCTCTAACATCAACTATTTTAATGTATTTTGTTGCAAATATTTCATTTGAAAGATAAATGGAAGCTTGGAAAGTTTGAGTCAAAAACTGACATTTGCATATTTTTAGGATAATTGGAATGTAGTAAAGCATATAGAGCTTTTAATAAAAGAACTCATGTTGTTGAGAAAAGCCTTTTGAAAATCTACATATTAAAGATAAGAACTTGGATAGCTAGAGAGACTCAACAACAACCAAAGGAAACCCTTCCTTAGAATTGGAGAATTTCATCTCATCATCCTAAGGAGTTAATTATAGACGATGTATCTCAAGGGGTAAAAACTCACTCTTCTTTAAATGCTTGAAATAATGTTGTTTTTGTATCTCAAACTGAACCAAAATCCTTTAAAGAAGCTAAAAATGATGAGTTTTGGTTAATTGTCATGCAAGAGGAGTTAAATCAATTTGAGAGAAATCATGCTTGAGATTTATTGCCTCGTCCTAATGATCATCCAATTATTGGCACTAAATGGGTATTTAGAAGTAAAATGGATGAGTCTGGTAATATTGTTAAAAATAAAGCTAGGTTGGTAGCTCAAGAATACAGTCATGAAAAAGGAATAGATTGTGAGGAAACTTTTGCTCATTTTGCTAGACTTGAGTCAATTAGAATGTTGATTGCATTTGCATCTCATAAGAACTTTACTTCACATCAAATGAATGTCAAGAGTGCTTTCTTAAATGGTTTCATAAGGAGGAAGTTTATGTTGAAGAACGTCCAAGTTTTGAAAGCTTTAAAAATTCAAATCATGTTTTTAAATTAAATAAAGCTTTTTACGGTCTTAAACAAGCTCCTAGAGTTTGTATGATCGTTTGTGTAAATTTTTGCTTAATAGTTTTAAAATGAGACCTATTGATACCACTTTGTTTATTAAAATCAAAGAAGGTGACTTGTTGTTAGTGCAAATATATGTAGATGACATTATATTTGGTGTCACTAACTCTTCTCTATGAGAAGAATTCTTTAAGTGTATACACAGTGAATTTGAGATGAAAATGATGGGAGAACTTAAGTTTTTTTGCGGGCTGCTTCAAATCAAACAACTTAAAGAGGGAATCTTTATCAACCAAGAAAAGTACAAAATGGATCTATTTAAGAGGTTCAAGTTCAGTAATGGTAAAATAGCAAAGACTCTGATGAGCACAACCACAAAGCTTGATAAGAACGAAAAAGGTAAAAACGTAGATATTAAAACATATAGAGGTATGATAATCGGATCCTTGCTTTATTTGACTGTGAGTAGACCAGATATCATATTTAGTGTGTGCATGTGTGCTATGAATTTTTAGGTACTTGTTTGGAATTCTTGATATGAGTTTATGGTATCCTAAAAATGCATCACTTCATTTAATTGTTTATTCTGATGCTGCTTTTGCTGGTAGTTTAACCGATATGAAGAGTACTAGTGGAACTTGTCAATTCTTGGGAAGCTCTCTAGTCTCTTGGTATAGCAAGAAACAAATTATGTTGCATTATCTACTATTGAGGCGGAGTATTTGGTTGTAGATAGTTGTTCTTAGGTTTTATAGATGAAACAAACATTACGTGATTTTAGTTTAAATTTTGAAGAAGTACCTATCTTTTGTGATAATACTAGTTCAATCAATTTAACCAAAAATCCTATAAAATATTCTAGGACAAATCATATAAACATTAGACATCAATTTCTTAGAAAGCATGTGCAAAACGAAAATAATGTCATTAATTATGTTCCAATAGAAAAACAGATAGCAGACATTCTTACTAAGTCATTAAATGAAGAATCTTTTTGTTAGAACAGACTTACACGTAGCGACATTCGAATCTGAGTTGCATGTTTGAGTTTGTTAGGGGAAGCAAGTTGTTTAATGTCTCTTTAAATTTATATGCAATAATTATTTTGTTAAGGGGAAGTTTAATTATCTAATTAGAACTTTTTTGTTGATAACAAAAAGGAGAGAATGGCCAAAATAGCCACTTTTGATATTGTTATTTTCTTGAGTGGTTTGTCATCATAAAAAATGAGAGATTGTTAACTTTAGGACTTCAATCAAACTTAATATTTTGATGATAACAAACTTATTTATTTTACTTAAATTTTTAGTGTTTCTAAGCATCCACAGTGTAGAGCTCAAACAGACGATTTCAACGCATTTTGAATCGCTCAAATCGGACATCAAACAAAGAAATTATGCTAAAGATTGAGTAAAAAAAATCTAGACTAATCGCGTGCGTGAAAACACACGCAGACACCCCTTGCGTGAGGGTGGGAGGTCAAGGCCGATAGAATGCATTTTACCTTCATTTTTCTTTCTTTTTTTTTTATGTTTTTTTCTTTTTTTTCTTTTTTCTTTTTTTTTTATTTAACTCAATCTTCTTTTCTTTTCAGCCTAACTTCTTTGTTTGATGTCTGATTTGAGCGTTTCAAAATGCATTAAAATCATCTTTTTGAGCTCTACGCTGTGGACGCTTAAAAACACTAAAATTGTTGGTAAAATAAATAAATTTGTTATCATCAAAATAATTAAAATAAATAAGTTTGTTGGTAAAATGCATTAAAATCATTTTTTTGAGCTCTACGCTGTGGACGCTTAAAAACACTAAAATTGTTGGTAAAATAAACAAGTTTGTTATCATCAAAATATTACATTTGATTGAAGTCCTAAAGCTAACAAAAAAATAATTATGCAAAGGTGCAACCTGAGCATAGTTTAACTAGTTAAAACATATATCATCGATCAAAAGATCAAACGTTCGAATCTCCATCCCTACATATTATTAAACAAAATATAAAAATAGTTGTGAAAGGGAGAAACGACAAAAGGAGGGAGCATAGAGGGAGAATGGGAAGAGAGAAAGTAGATGGAGAGAGAATTGGTTACCTCTAATAATAATAATAATGTTTTGGGATTGGCTACATCTAACGACAATAACATTCATGGAAACTAGCCATATCGAGCATAGCTCAATTGGTTAAGGCATTTCTCTCCAACCAAAAGGTCGTAGGGTCAAATCCCCACTCCTACATGTTATTGAGTTCAAAAAACATTCATGGAAACTATAAGGACTGTGATGAAACTTTAAAACTATAAGGCCAAATCTAAACTAACTTCAAATCACATTGCCGAAGTAAAGTAGTAATTTAACCAATTATTTATACAAATCAAAATTGGAAAATCTACTGTTTTTCTCCAACATTACCACTGATATACAGATTTCCTATTCTTTCTACATTGGGGATTGAGGCTAAAACTGCAAACTTACTGTACAAAAAAAATCTGATAAGAAATTGAATTGAATCTCTTCTTTCCAAATAATGAGAAAGGGGGAATGGGAAAGGAATGACGATCCAACTGCACTTTTAGCAAAAGCTTGCCACCTCAACATTTACATTCTAGTATAACTAAGGATACAAAACTTATAAACAGAAAGAATGATCGTATTAGAAAAGGCCCTAACCTTCCATGGGACGCTTCCCACGAGTATCGAATTCTCGACTAACTGAAGTAGCCGAAGCAGAAGCACCCGCAGTTCCGGTTGCGGTTGCAGTGGCAGTTATAGTTCCAGTAACGGTATTGGTCGTTGAAGCATAGGAATCAGATGCACCAGAAGTTCCAGCAGTGGAGGACAATGCACTTGTCCTACGAGATCTTCTATACCGACAACCAGGTATTCCCGGTCTCGTTGGTTCCTCCAAAGTACCAGGTCTCTTCGAAAGAGTCAAAACTACACGTGGCATGGTCGGCCGAAGTTGCGGATCGCCTTGTGTGCAGAGCAATCCTATCTGAACGCACATTGCAACCTGGTCAGGAACAGCTGATGATGCCAATGTTGGGTCCATAATCTCCAAACTCCGGCCCTTCTTGTATAGCTTATAAGCCTGCAACAACGTTCAGATCTCAGTAAGACCTTACAGAAATGAAATTAATGTTTAAAAAAAAAACGTCTTTTCTTGGCCTTTCGCGTAAACGAGCCTCCGCACTTCAAATGGCAGTTTCATATTAAACTACTTTGTTTAGTTTGACTAAGTTCCACAAAATTTGAGTTGTAAGTTGACTTCGGGCAGTCGACTTATAAGCTTCTAAGATCAATGGTGGGGATAATTTGCTAAATTAAGGCCAAAATCTAAACTACAGAGCTGATTGACGACTCGTGTTTCGATTCTCAAAAGTGAATCGTCTACATGACTAACAAATTTGGACAGTTAAAATATATTACCCAATCAGTAGATTCTGCATCTTGGACTTGAGTACTTCTATTGCACTAATTATCTGTTGATGACAACTTTATTATAATCAGTCTACACAGCTGAGGCAATGAAAACCTTACCCAATCAAGTAGATTCTCAGCGTCCACAAATGAACTAAATGACGAGTTTCGCTGGCCACTGATGAGTTCCAAAACCAAAACACCAAAGCTAAACACATCTGCCTTTGCTGATAGATGCCCGTGCATTACATATTCTGGAGCCATATATCCACTATTCATACACGAAAAAAGAAAATTAGTACAGCCCACCTCATAGATTTTAATTTCACTGGTTGTTACATATGACAAGAAACTTACTTAGTACCAGCAACACGAGTATTGACATGAGTTTGATCTTCAGGGAAGAGACGCGCCATGCCAAAATCAGCAATCTTAGGGACCCATTTATCATCCAACAAAATGTTGCTAGCCTTAATGTCACGATGGATAATGACGTTATGTGAGTCCACATGAAGATATTGTAATCCTCGAGCTATGCCAAAGATTACATCATACCTCCTCTTCCAATCAAGCTCTCCTCGCCTACTAGATTCTGCATCGAGACCACAAAAACAACTATTGTCACTTTCAGTCCATAGATTTACTTTGAGCATCACATCAAGAATAAAAATAATAATATGTAGTTGAAAGAAGAAAGGCAAATTTCTAGATTGGTTGGAAGAATTTTTTGTTAAATATGATTCACATAGCTTAGCATTTCAATTTTAGGAGTTCGGGTATGACTAAGTTTTGGAAATTCAAGTCCACTTGGATGTTGGAAATCCAAGCCTTTGTTTTCCTTGGAGATCCCACCCACGTAGAATCAAGCAATATCCAAGTCAGTTTTAAAAGTAAGTTTTCAATTGCAAGGGTCCTGACAATATAAAGAACTGTCACGTATCAACAGAAAATCTAGATGTTTTGTGCGCTATACTAGTCTAGCTAACCAGGATGACAACATTTTCACTTATAGATAGTTAAACACAAAAAGAAAAGCGTAATAATAAATGGTTTATAGTATGAAATCATATTTTGCCTGATCTTGATGAAGCAATTTTAGCTGAAAGAATTGGTGCATTATAAAGTGATAATAAAATACAGCAAGTACTGCCAAGTAGTATAGAGATGTAGTGAATCAATACACAAACTACACAATAATGTCAAGTAGTATACTTCAAAATTATGCATAATTATCAATGCAAATGCAAATAATATCTGAGGTGGATGGAGAACTCTTATGTGTTTGCACGTCTACAAGCCAAAGAACAATTAGACAGAAAATTTGTTAGGAGTATTAGTAAGGAAATATTAGGCTAATTTGGAAGAGCGATCTTCATTTCTCTAATACCCTCTATTTACAACTACTTTACCCCAAGTAATTACCGATATACCACTACTAATATCCTAACAATATCCCTAATATTTCCATACTAACACTCTGACAAAATTAAATGAAATTTTGGGAAAATAGAGTTTAATTTGAACAAGAAACTAAGGTACTCGTAACATACGCATGTAACACAGAAAGAAAATGAAAATCTCCAGACATTTCTTTCGATGACAGAGTATATTAGTTCAATCTTCAATGGAAGAAAGAAATAAATAGGAGAGAGAATTTGTAAGCAGTACTTACTAAAGAGAAGCTTGTCGAGGCTCTCATTGGTGACATACTCGTAAACTAGGAGTTTCTCTGAACCATGCACACAGTATCCCAACAAATTGACGACATTTCTGTGCTGCACACGAGCCAACAACTTGGCCTCAGTCATAAACTCTTTTCTCCCTTGTTTTGAATAATGCGATAACTTCTTAACTGCAACCACTCTTCCATCCTTTAACTTCCCCTACAAAACACAATAAGGAAAAGGAACTTAGATGTTATTTGAAAATCATGTTGGAAAAATTGTTTTTGGTTCTTTTAAACAAAAACAAGTTTCGACAGTGAATCTTTTCAGTTGCTATCGATTGAATTAACCTTAGAATCGCACATAACTTGAAATGAAATTCAAGATATACTTAACAAAATCTAAAGGATATGAATCATAATCAACTATAGAAATAAGTGTATAATAGTGCGTATATAATGCAGTAATTCATTTTTGTACATAGCTGCATGAACAATTAAAATAAAATTGTTCTATGGATAACACATCGAGACAATGGTGTTTATTTACTAAGGTAAAGATCAGAAGTCTAAAACATTGGGGGGCTCCTTCAATTTTACATTGGCCAAATCCAATGCTTTGAATGCTTTTCAATTTAGTCTCTAGAGCTTAAAAAGATTTAATCTAATCCCTCACGTTTTAACATTTTTCAGTTCTATCATTTCCGTTGTTGAATATTAAAATTGGGTGGATGATATACTTACATGACATAATACTTCGTGAGTTTGCACAAATTTGAGGGAGAAATTAAGCTACCTAAGAAAGGAAAAATCAAGATTTATTCCAGTTTCTTAGAAATTTGGGAGAGAAATTAGAAACACTTATCACTTAAGTAGCCTAATTCTGTAAGTTTATCTTCAGTCAATTTTAACATAGACCAGGGTATACTTGAAAAAATGTTAAAATGTGCGAGACTGAATAATAGTGATAAAATAGAAAAAATACAAAAAACATTTAAGGACTGTAACATATATTTAGCTT
The DNA here is from genome assembly GCA_026257165.2 of Telfairia occidentalis. Taxonomy (NCBI): domain Eukaryota; kingdom Viridiplantae; phylum Streptophyta; class Magnoliopsida; order Cucurbitales; family Cucurbitaceae; genus Telfairia; species Telfairia occidentalis. The sequence continues at coordinate 2,297 of JAOANK020846784.1, read as the reverse complement.
TTGATACTTCATAGTAAACTTGTTCGTGAAGAGCTGTTTCAAGCTCTTCCAGAATCTCACAATTTTCTGAAGTGAGAAGAAAACTATGCAATAACTCAAGGAAAGTGGTGGTTTCTACATTTCTTATCGTTCAGTTTGACTAAATATTGAGTGCATATTAATGAGGCAGAAAAGTTAAGCACAAACATAGAAGAGAACGCTGTTAAAATAGATATAATTTGAAAAAAAAATTGCAGAAAAGGGCAACGAGATTAATTAAATACTTCCCCAAGAAATCCAAATCGTTGTGAACTACAACAGTTTCGATGAAATTAAATAAGCACAATTCACAAAATGGAAGAATAAAAAAAAAAACAGTTTCGACGATTAGACTCAGAATCAGAACATAAATTTCGAAGTCAATCGAATTACATTTGGATCTAACCTTGTAAACCGGACCAAAACCGCCTTCCCCAAGCTTGTGATTGGGGTGAAAATTGTTAGTAGCTTCAACTAAGGTTTCGAACTGAATAAGCTTCTGCTCCTTAGCTGCAATCTGCTCCAAATCCTCCTCGCCCTGGCTCTCTAATCGAACAAAGGATCAATCGCTAAAAGAATCAGTATGAGAAGATCCGCGAAGGGGATTTGCCCTAATTAAAAAGGGAAACCGAAAGAAGAAGAAGAAACCTAGTGGTACTCAAAAAAAACCAAAAAAAAAACCAAGTGATTTTTTTTTTCTTTTTAACAGCTACCTCTTGAGGAACCGATTCTGAATGGTCTCATTAGATTCTGAAGCAAACTCTTGGACTTCGTCATGCTCGTCTAGGCCATGAAGTTGGAAGAGGAACTTGGACTATAAAGGTCGAGAAACTGCGAAAATGGCCTGAATCAGAATGGAATGCAATGAATTCACGAATTAGAGACGAGAAAATTAAAAAAAGGGTGCTGCTGCTCTGCTGCTGGAGATGGGGATGAAAGAACTTGAGATAGAGAAATGGGTAATCGGTTTGTGATCTTTGTTTTTGTTCTGAAAACAAAGAACAAAAACAAAGATCAAGGCAAAAACAAAGATCAAGGCAAAGAAAAGTACAAATTGACCCAATGGACCACTATTTGACCATAGAAAAGTCAGAGCCAGCTTGCAGGAACACCACGCTTTCTTCTCTGAATTTCATCTCCACCTTTAATTTTAGGGGAAAAAAAATACTTTATCACCCAAAAAAAAAAACTTATAATCCTAATATTACCTCTTTCATTTACCATTTCACACATCAATAAATAATATGTTGTTTTATTTTACACCACCACTATTAAAAAATATTGATACGACAAGTAATAAATAATAAAAGTAGTATGTCATAGTTCAACTATTAAAGTACAATTAGATGTTTAAATCCTCTCTCAACATGTTATGTCAAATCAAATATATCTCAATTGGTTAAAGTATATTTTTCTAACTAAAAAATCGTGGATTCTAATCTCTCACCTTCATATGTGGTTGAACTTCAAAAAAAGAAAAAATTCTCACCTAATGTGTTATTGAGCTAATAAACTTTTTTTTTTTAAATGAATAGAATTAGTATGAAAAAAATTTATATACTAGATAATATTAGAAATTTTCACATCGTACAAATTTCCAAATTTTGTATTGTCGTAAGGCTTACTTATACGGAGTAAGGGTTGAGAATAAAATGTTTGATTCTCCTAAAATATTGTATAAAGATATGAAAATAAAAAGTGGGATCCACCCTACAATTATTTAAAATGTAATAATTTACACAGAATACCTAATAGGATGGAGATCAATCCAGGGTGTTTTTATGTTAAAGTTAAGTGACGTAATCATATATGTAATTTGGGTGATTATTATGTGAAGTGTGAAGTGTGAACATTCATATTAAAGAGAAAAAAAAGTACACGCGCTAATTGATTATTTCAAAAAAAAAAAAGAGAAAAGTTCTTTGGCGCCTTCTGGTCCCATTTTCTTCCGCTATTCAATTAGAACACTACTTTTTTTTCTTTTGTTCTTTCCCTTCTCTCTAATTAAAACAAGGAATTTGTATAAAAAGAGTTTGTTGCGTAAATGGTAAAGTTAGGTCCCAACAAATACTCAATTTTGAGTTAGCTTTTCATTTTATAAGTTTTAAAATGTTACATTTTTACCTCTAAAGTTTAAATTTAATTTTCGTTTAATTCGTAGTTTTTAAAATGTAACACTTTTAACTTTAAGTTTTAGATTTAGTTTTTATTGAGTTCTTTTAACTTTCAAAATATCATAAAGATTTATTCATGAATTTTCACTAGTACTCACTTTTGAT
>JAOANK020846773.1:0-10384 GCA_026257165.2 Telfairia occidentalis | reverse complement strand
CCAATGTGACATGTCATTGAACTAAAAAATGTAAGAATAGAGATATACTTCATTTTAGGCATATCAATTATATTATTAATATACTCTATATAAACAACATAAATCATATACGTGATAAACTATATAACTGATTATTTCTTAATTATCTATAATTTAGTATATAATCAATATACTTCATATTACATATATCACTTATTCAGTATCTAATTGATATACGTCATATTTGGTATATCAATGATCTATTGTATCATTGATATACTTTATAATCGGATATGTTATTGATATACCAGATTAAAAATAAGAAGATTAAACTGGAATAACAAAAAAAATAAACCTCGTTTTTTCTATATTGGTAAAATTTGTAACTTATTACTATATTTGAAACCATATGCAATATTTTTGCTATCCATTACAAATTTCCTATGTTTAAAGATAGATATGCTAGAGAGTATCTTAAATTTAAACAGATAAAATTTTAGGAAAAACATTAAATTTATAGTGATATTGTAACAACCAGACTTCTAAACTTAGACTACCTAGGGGTCGCTACTAGCATGCATGCTCTTAAATAAAAGTTTTAAAAATACTTTTCAAATTTGTAATCAAATTCCATAAAAAAACATAAACAACAAAGTTCAATAGTACAATGAAAATAGTTGAGATCCTGAATTTAAAACAAATAAAATAACAGCTTACATAAATGACATTTAAGTTCAAAACATTTAAAATAATGCAACTCCTAAAATAGACACATGCAGAAGACTGAAACGTGCAACCATGGCCCTTATGCAACTGTTTCTCGTCAACCACACAAGTAGTCTGTGCTCTTACCTAAAAAAAAAAAGGAATAGGTTAAGTATATAAAAATATACCTAGTAAGTAACTTCAACCCCTGGGGTTGGACATGCAAACACAAACAATCATGCAACTCATTTGGGACATACTCTCTAACTTTCACAGGAGTATACCATCTCGAGGCACCTCAAGCACACAGTAGCACAAAGAACAGAATGTATCTCAAGGAGGTCTCTGTCCAGCACTAAGCAAAGATATGATATCCCACAGAGGCAGGAGGTTCTGTGTTTAGCACTAAGCAAAAACATTCTATTCCACATAAACACCCCAGCACACAGCAACACAAAGCGGAGAATACATTCAAAGAGGTCCTTACACACAGCATTAAGCAGAGATGATATAACTCCTAACTCATGAACATGCAACACATAGAATATAACTATGCACAGGTCCCAAACACATATCATATAATCTAAAGCTTCAAGGCATCCAATATACAATATTCCAATAATGCCCCTGGCATCGACAAATCACATAACAGCTATGTACTCATGCTTATCTTTCTAGCACACTATTATGCTCAATCACAACGACATAAGGTAAGCATGGTTAATACATACAACATACAAATCAAACAAGTTATCGACCTATCCCTATGGTTTATCTAGGAGCGAAGTCACTTGCCTCAAATCTGAGGAAAAAAAAGCAAGGGAAGCCAAAGAAGATCGGTAATTGTTTCTTTAAACAACCTAAATCTTAAAATACCAAAAATACCCTTATTAGTCCTAAAATCCAATTAATTAAACAACTGAAAAGGGAAATTGGTGTTTCAAGCAACAAACGACACTGGGAAGACACCGCTGTTTCTGAACCAACTGCAGCCCATGTGCCATCGCCGTTGGGCGAGTGCCTCTCATGCGCCACCTCGAATTGGCGTACAATGACCGGTTTCAGAATCTACTCACCGTCAAGAGTTTAACATTGCAAGAATCAACCCCAAAGGACCGCCGATGCGCCTCCACGCACGGCCTAACGCCTTGGCGCTTGTGTCACACATGCCACCCCCCGTCCTCCTTTCTGCAGCTTGTGAGCTTCCACCGCAGCTCTGATCATGATTCCAGTTTCATCAACGTGTAGATCTCGACCTCCTGGTGCTTCCCGACCCTGGGTTTGCCAAAATCGCCCTTTCGAAAGATCGAGAAAGTGGATAAAACGTGGTTAAAACGGGAAAAAAAAAGAGAAAACAGGGAGTTTGAAAACTTCGATGGCTTATCTGTTCTGGTTGGTTTATGAAGAGGTGGTGAGGAGGTTTTCTTCAAAATTTGGGGCAAAACAGAGCCACAAAAGTTGGTAAATTAAAAAAAAATTAGGAAAAATGCCTTGTCGTCGCCGCCACCGATCCCAATCGCTGACCAGCTTCTGCCGCCACCTGTTACTGCCTGCTGGGAGATGGGTGCACATGAGGGAGGAAGGTTTGGTTGAGAGAAGAAAATTTTCGAGGGGAAGGAATGGGATTGGAGTGGAAAGGGAGAAAAAGAGGGGAGAAATTCGGATGACCTCTTTCTTCTTGGAATAGGAAAAGAACTTGGTGGCTATGGTCCTTAATGCTATACTTATAGGGTTCACCTCAACCCTAAACCCTAGTCCAAAGTCCTTTAATTATGAGAATACCATTAATTAAATTTTCTTCTAATTTTCTCAAAATAAAACCCTTTCTAAATCATTGCATTATTAATTACAAAAATCCTCCTCCAAAATCATAAAATAATAAAAAGATCCAAATAAAAATTTAGTCCCTTAATAAAAAGATCCAATTAATTACCTAATTCAACAATTCAAAATATGAAAAAAAAATTATAAAATTAAGGGACGTTACAGATATTAAAGTCAGGATACAATAGAACTAGAAAGAAAAATAATAATTATACTAAAATGGAAATTTTAGAGAGAGAAAGATAACTAAAAGATTTACATAATTTAAGAATGAGAATTAAATTTTTAGAGAGATAAATTTGTTTAGAAATAAACTTCTTAGATAGAAAATTTTGTTAGAGAGATATGAAGAAAAAAAGCTTTAGAAAGAAAATGAATTTTTGAAACACAGAAAACGTTTTTAATTTTTTTTCTTTTAGTTTTTGAAAAATAGTAAACTAAATTTAGTTATAAACAATCTTATTTTTGTAAACTTAAAACAAAAAACAAAAAACAAAATAAAGTTTTGTATTACATATTTATAAAATATGAGTTGTAATAGGCCGAATGTTGTTGGTCCCAATAATACTACTTATAATAATAGATTCACATGACATTGAAATAAGAATTGCATACCACTGATAATGGTCCTATTGCTTTCATAATTATTTGATGGGTAAGAAACAAAAACAACCTTATTTGCCAACCTTGACACATAATGTAACTAAGATTAGCGGTCTAAAGTGGAAACAATATATGTCATTCATATTATATCTATGATAAAGAGAAAAAGAGAGCGACAAAAATATTATTGGTCCCAATGGTACGCCTAAGAAAAGTTAAAACATGATACCCACATAATTGTACGTATAGTATTAAGACTCGTGTTATTAATGATGGTCCCAATGTTTTGTAGGAATTCATTAGTTGGAAAAGAAAAAAATAATATGTCATAGCTCAATTTGTTAAGGCATATATTCTTGACCAAGAGGTTGTAGAATCAAATCTCCACACTCCCACATCTTGTTTAACTCAAAAATATATATAAATATATATATATATATTTGATTATTCTTCCTTCAATTATACAAGGTTTAAAAATTAGTATTTTGAAGTAATAAAATTCACGAAGACCAATCATTTCATATTTCATATAAAGCAATTGCACAAATTCCCAAAACATTACCAAAAAACTTTTGCAACAAATATTGAATAAAAATGAAAATTGTTTAATAGTTTCCAAAAATTTTAAAATGACTAATTAAGCAACTCTTTAGATTATTTATTATCTTATCTGGTAGATATGTATCCCCCTCAGGTGTCATTAGTTTTTGGTTTTTTTCTTGTGAAAAATAAGCACAATCTTACATTATCTATAGTATATTAAATGGGCGGATAGAGGAGAATCTTTAGTTCCCTCATTTGCCCTTAAATTTTGAATCAATTGCTAGTATATTCTTATAACCAACTGCTGAATTCCCATTATATCCTTATAACCTTTACTCCTTAACTTCACGACCAACTGCTTCTCCTTTATTTACACTTTCACTTCACGATTTTTTTACCGAATCAAGCAATTGATCCGATTTTTTACTGAATCAAGCAATTGAACCGAAGGAAGCCATTGAGAGACTCTCAAATTCGGCTAAAATCAGATGAAGTTCTTAGAGTGTAACGCCCCAGGCCCAAGATTCAGATTTTGGATTCAGCACCTACTGCCCCGGCATTCCCCTGTGACCTGGTCATGCTACTTACTTGACTCGAGCTGCTTGCGAGAGTGACAACTGCCCCCACAGACCAACACATGTCCTTCCAGCATGTTATGTCTTGTTGGTATAGGTAGTAACTATCAAATCTTTTAAGTATTTCTTAACCATGCTTTCATATTCTCAAGATCCCTCTGAATGGGATGCGGTGTCAGTTCATTCATGTACTCCTCCTTTACTAGGTGTTACATGCCCACCAGCTTCTGCTTGGTTCGTCCCCGAACTACATCCTACTTTGAGAAGTCTCGCTCTGATACTATTTGTAATGCCCCAGACTCAGGATTCGAAATCCAGATTCGGCACCTACTGCCCCGGCATTCCCCTGCGACTTGGCCACGCTACCGACTTGACTTGAGCTGCTTGCGAGACTGAAGACTGCGCCCACAAACCAACACAGGTCCTTCCAGCATGCATTGTCCCCACTCACATGCTTCCTAGGTAAATTCACTAAGAGGTCACCCAACATACGATTACTCCAAGCCAAGCACGCTTAGCTATGAAGTTCTTATGACTGTGCCCCCAAAAAGGAAGGTGCACGTTGTTGATGTTGGTAGTAACTATCAATTCTTTGAAGTCTTTCTTAACCATGCTTTCATATTCTCAAGATTCCTCTCTTTCAAATGCGTTGTCAATTCATTCATGTACCTCTCCTTTACCGGGTGTTACATGCCCACCAACTTCTACTTCGTTCGCCCTCGAACCAAATCCTACTGGGAGAGGTCTTGCTCTGATACCATCTATAATGCCCAGGCCTAGGATTCAGAATCCAAATTTGACACCTATTGCCCCGACATTCCCCTACGACCTGGCCACGCTACCTACTTGACTTGAGCTGCTTGTAAGAGTGAAGACTGCCCCCACAGACCAACACAGGTCCTTTCAACATGCTTTGTCCTCACTCACATGCTTGCTAGGTAAATTCACTCGGAGGTCACCCAACATATGATTACGCCAAGCCAAGCATGCTTAACTATGGAGTTCTTATAACTGAGCCCCCGAAAAGGAAGGTGCACCTTGTTAGAATAGGTAATAACTATCAATTCTTTTAAGCCTTTCTTAACCATGGTTTTATATTCTCAAGATCCGTCTCATTTGGATGTGGTATCAGCTCATTCATGTACCCCTCCTTTACCGAGTGTTATATAGAGCGTCGTCCATGGAAAATCATGCATCTTCTCTTAAATTCATCGCAATTGAACCGAAGTCATTGAAGAGACTCTCAAATTCGCCCGTAATCCCTCCATCTTCTTTAAAAAAAGCACAATCTTAGGAGAGATGAAATTTAGATTGTCTTGGCGACAAAAAAGAGTAGTTTTGTTATTTGAAACCTATGGAAAAACTCTCTTGACAATCATACTTTTTCTCCATTTTCTCTAATTTATTATTTTTGTATTAGAGACATGTCATTTTACTTTGTGTTCTTAGAGCTCTTCTAAACTTCAAACTTTAAACAAATTATGCATATTTATTTTTTAAAATTTTTAAATGAATTCAATGAAACAAAAATCAAGAAGAAATTTAGAATCTTTCAAAAATATCTAGATTAAAAAAAAAATCTTGAAATAGTTGGACATTTAATTACACCTATCAAAGTTTTTTGTATATACTTGTGAATTTTCTTTTTTTCATTTGAAGAATTGCATCTTTTAAATTTAAATTAGCTTGATAATTTAAAAGATGTATTGATGTAGTTGTTTTGTAATGTCCTTAATTTTTTTTATTGTTCGAGTGAATTAAGGGAGTAAATTTTGGTTGTATTTTTTTATAATTATTGGATGAGGAATTTATAAAAATTAAATTATTGGTTTAATGGGGTTTTTATTTGGGAAAATTAGGAGAAAAAATAAATAATGGTTTTCTTGTAATTAGAAGACTTAGGGTTAGGGTTTAGATTTGAGGAGAACCTTATAAATATATCATTAGGGACCAAAACTCTTTTCCTATTCCAAAAAAAATAGGTCATCCCAAGATTTTTCCCTCTTTTTCTCCCTTTTCACGCCAAATTCACTCTTCTCCCTCGAAAATTTTCTTCCTCTCAACCATACCTTCCTCCCTCATGTGCTCCCACCTCCCATAAGGCAGTAGCAAGTTGCGGCAGAAGCTGATCGATGATCAGGATCGGCGGCGCTGACGGCAAGGTGTTTTTCCTCTTCTTTTTTGATTTTCACAAACTTCTGTAGCTCTGTTTTGGCTCAAATTTTGAGGACAACCTACTCATCACCTCCTCATATCCCAACCTGAATAGGTACATCATCAGAGTTCTCAAACTCCCTGTTTTCTTGATTTTTCTCTACTTTAACCATGTTTTCCCCTCTTTCTTGGTCTTTTGAAATGACAATTTTGGCAAACGAAGGGTCGAAAATCACCAAGAGATCGAGATCTACACGTTGATGAAATAAGAATCACGGAGGCATGTGTACCACAGGTGCTGAGGGGTTTGCTGTGCGTGGAGGCATATGGAGGCTCCGTTGGGGCCGATTCTGGCAGCATTGAATTCTTGGGGTTGAGTAGAGTCAGAAATCGGTCCTTGTTCACCCAAATTTTGGCGGCACATAGACGACACATGGCGGTCCAGTGACGGCGTGTGGCAGCGGCACGTGGGGCGACTCTTGGACAGTAGCATGTTCTAACTCTCTTGGTAGTATTTGCTCCCTAAAAGTTTTAAGTTGCTCATTCCATATTCAGATAACAATGGATATCTGGCTAATAGAACATTATGGATGTACGTGTGCCTTAGGTGCTAAAAGAACCGTCTACCGGGTCTCTTAGAGACTTCTTGTTGCTTGTTGCAGTATAAGGTAAGTGACTTCACTCTTGGATAAACCATTGGGCTAGGTCGGTAATTCTTTGAATTGTGTGATGTGTGTGTTTATCATGTTTATCTTATATAGTGTGAATTGAGCCTTATAACGTGCTAGTGTGATAAACATGTTGTGTATGGCTATTATGTGGTTGTTATATGCTATAAGTATCGGTTGTATGTGATGTATGAATGCAAGGGGCATTAATGGAATTATGTATATTGGATGCCCTGAGGATTTCAGATTATATAATATGTGTTTGGGACCTATCGTAGTTATAGATTGTGTGTTGCATGTTCATGAGTTAGTAGCCATACCATCTCTGTTTAGTGCTGTGTTTGAGGACCTCCATGAATGTATTTTCCGCTTTGTGTTGATATGTGCTTGAGGTGTCTCTATGAGATAGTCTATCTTTGCTTAATGCTGAACGGAGAACCTTGTGTCTCTGTGGAATATTATATCTTTACTTAGTGCTAAACGGAGAACCTCCTTGAGATACATATTCGGCTTTGTGCTGCTGTGTGCTTGAGGTGCCTCGAGATGGTATACTCCTGTGAGGAATAGATGTTAGGTTCCACATGAGTTGGATGATCGTATATGTTTGCATGTCCGACCCAGGCGTTGGAGTTACTTAGTGGGTATAATTTTATACTCAACCTATTTCTCTCTTTTTTTTTTTAGGTAAGGAGAGAGCTTACCTAGGTGGCTGACGAGGAGCGAATTGCTATAAGCCATGGACACAAGTCTTGATGTTCCACTATATTTTTGTTGCATTATTTTTTTTTGTCCTAGTTTTTAAACTATTAATCTAGGATGTATTTTCTTTCATCTGCATTGTTATCATAATATAGTATTTTATGAATAAAAAACAGGAATCCCACTATATTCTTTTGAGTTTTGAAAGAGCTTATTATGTTATTTTCCTTATTAAACTAAGATTCTTTTGAGATAAGTTATATGAAAACCCTTGTGTGAAGCATGAATTCCAGTAGCAGCCCTAGGTAAAGTAGGACTAGAAGTCGGGTTGTTATAGATGGTATCAGAGAAAATATGGTTCTGTAGACCGCTTACATCGTAAGCACTAGTGTGTCACCTTGGCCATGTAGCAACCACTTTGTCACCACCAAGTATGCCTCTATTCTATAATAAGGTTACTTGTGCTTCAAGGGAACAAGATAGGCTTGCTTCTGCTTATATTGTGAATTGTTTGATGAGATGTACGATAGATAGGCTGACTAGGCTTAGTTTTAGATCATGCCTCCTCGTGGTAGAGGAACTGGACGTCAAAATAGAGGTAGGGGCAGAGGCAATGGTCGAGCAGTCCCACCGACTACAACACCTGAGGACCAGCCGGAGGAACAACCCAAGGAGCAGCTGACAGGTCAGCTGATTCCCCATGTAACAGAACCTTTGATAGCAGAGTTCGTTCAAGCCATGGTACAGGCTGTAGTGAGCAGTCAGATGCTACAGGGACTTTAAGAAGTACGACCCTCAAGTCTTCAATGGAGTGGCAGTCGACCCTACCAAGGCGGAGTCCTGATTGTCCTCCATCGAGATTATTTTTCAATACATGGACTGCCCCCAGGAGCAAAAGGTTCCGTGTGTCGTGTTTATGCTACAAGGCGATGCATTACTTTGGTGGGAATCCACTCTCGCACCTTTGGCGGTTCACCAGCCACATGAGCCCAATTCAAAGCAGCATTTTTTTCTACAATACTACCCGGCTGGGACACGTTTTGAAAGGAAGGTATAGTTTCGAAGCCTAAGGCAAGCAGTCGAACCATGGAGGAATACGAGCGTGAGTTCATTAGGCTATCACGGTACGCTCCATACTTGGTGGATACTGATACCAAGAAGACTGAGTGTTTCATCATAAAGCTCAAAGACGGAGTTTGAGGCATTGTGTCGGCCTACTGCACACATAATTATGCATCAGCACTGAAGGCAGCCTCCCTGATAGATTCAAAAGCCACTCTCGTTCAGGCTCAAACCACACTGGAGGCTATCAATTTCCAACAAGAAGCAGCGATAGGGTCCAGTTCGGGACAAAAGAGGAAATTTGACGTGTCGACAATCACTCATCCTCACCACACTCAGGATAATGTCAGACCTAACTGGGGTTAGGATCGATGACAGTGACGTGGGAACCAAGATCGACCATGGTGCAGGACTATGGGAAACAACACCATGGAAGTTGCGTAGCCGGCGACAACTTTGCTTATAGGGTTCAGAAGAAAAGAGGAAAATTTATTTAGTTAAATGGAAAAGCTGTAAATAGGAGGACTTTGGGTGCATCGTATTTATGTCCTCTTAAGAAACCATAGCCACCACCCTTTTAATTTTCCCAAAAATGAAAAGAAAGGAAAAAATAAATTTCTCTCAATTCTCTCCCTCTCTCACTCACGTTCTCTCCCTCTCAAAAACTCTCTCTCTCTCGGCCACACTTCCCTCCAGTAGCAACAACAGCTTGAGATTTTGTTTGTTCTTGGGATCGCCAGCAAAAGCTCCAGTAAGTGTTTTCTTTAATTTTGGGGTCCGTTTTTCTCTTTTTCCTCACAAATCAAGAGTTTTTATCTCACTTTCTGCAATGGGCGGCTATAGGCAGAGAGGAACTTTAGATCTGGAAGGTAAGAGCGTGAGTTGATGGTTTGTGTTTTGGCTTTGTTCAGTACGACTTGTAGCAACGTTTTCTTCTCCTTTTCCAACAAAAAAATGGGTTTTTTTATTGCAACCAGAGGTAGAAAAGGACCTCGAGGATAAGATCTACACGTTGGTGGAAACGGGACGTTGAACGGATCTGAGGTAAGCCCACCGGTGTAGAAGGAAGCTACTGTCGGCTGCGGCGAGTGGACTATGCGCGCCATCTTTAGGCTGCACATGATGGTCCGTGGAAGCTCAGTTCGGTGGACATGGTAGGTGGCATTGCATTCGTGGTGTTTTGAAGTTTCATAAAAACATTAAATTTATAGTGATATTAAAATCAGGATACATTAGAACTAGAGAGAAAAATACTAATTATACTAAAATGGAAATTTTAGAGAGAGAAAGACAAATAAAATATTTACAAAATTTAAGAAAGAACATGAAATTTTTAGAGAGATAAATTTAGAGAGAAATAAACTTCTTAGATAGAAAAATTTGTTGGAGAGATATGAAGAAAAAAATCTTTAGAAAGAAAATGAATTTTTGAAAGACAGAAAAAGTTTTTATTTATTTTTTATTTTTGTTTTTGAAAAATAGTAAACTAAATTTGGTTACAAACAATCTTATTTTTGTAAAACAAAAAACAAAAAACAAAAGACAACATAAAGTTTTATATTACATATTTAT
>JAOANK020846762.1:0-10385 GCA_026257165.2 Telfairia occidentalis | reverse complement strand
GTGTCCTCCACCTATCTAGGAGTAGGAGTAGTGTAACTTAGATTTCCTTTTTAATAATGGTTTCCCTAGATAAAATGCGGTGTGTTATCTATGGTAATCAATCAAACTAGAAACCCAATCCCGAGGATGACACTCAACACTCATATTCACTGCAATGGGTGGCAATCAAGTTTCTGGCTTCTGTTGGAGACCGATCGAACACCCGGTGCTGGTGTATATTGTCCCAAAGGTAAGACTTGGTCTCGTGCAGAATCTCTTTTTCTGCAGGTGGTAAGACTCCCCCTGCAAGAAAATTTACAATGTCAGCAAACCACGACCATTTGTGTCCTACCTAGTATAATTTTTCATCAGGAAAACTCTCAGCGATTGGGAATAGACTCAATTGAATATTCTCATTCTCAATTCGAGACAAGTGGTCTGCCACCACATTTTCACATCCTTTCTTGTCTTTAATCTGAAAGTCAAACTTCGGTAGCAAAAGAATCCATCTTATTAAACGAGGTTTAGCATCTTTTTTAGAGAACAAAAACTTAAGTGCAACATGGTCTGTGTGGACCATGACTTTAGACCCAAGCAATTAAGATCAAAATTTATCAAAACCAAATACAACAACAAGCATTTCTTTTTCAGTGGTAGTGTAATTTTGTTGTGCATTATCTAGTGTTCTACTTGTATAATAGATTACCCTAAACATTTTATCCCTTCTTTGTCTTAATATAGCTCCTAGGGTATAGTCACTAGTATCACACATCATTTCAAAAGGTTCATACCAATTAGGAGCAACAATGATGAGAGCAGTAATTAATTTGTCTTTTCGTTCACAAAAAGCTGATATGCATCATAAAAAATGAAAGTGGAATCCTTAGCAAGCAAATTACACAATGGTTTAGAAATTTGAGAATAATCCTTGATGAAACGCCTATAAAACCCTGCATGACCTAGAAAACTACGAACTTCTTTCACATTCACAGGAGGGGGTAATTGCTCAATTGCAAAAATTTTAGCCTTATCTACCTCCAATTCTTTCTCATAAATTTTGTGCCCAAGGACAATTCTTTCCTTGACCATGAAATGACATTTCTCCCAATTTAGGAAAAGGTTGGTGTCTTGGCACCTCTCTAAAATCCGAGATAAATTAGACAATTACAAATCAAAAGAAAAAGCAAACACAGAAAAGTCATCCATGAAAACCTCCATTATCTTCTATCATGTCATGAAAGATAGCCATCATGTATCGCTGGCAGTTAGCAGGAACGTTGCACAGCCCAAATGACATTCTCGTGTAGGCGAATGTCCCATAAGGGCATGTGAACATCGTCTTCTCCTAATCTTCAGGAGCAATGGCTATCTGATTATAATCTGAGTACCCATCAAGAAAACAATAATATGGATACCCTTCTAACCTATCTAACATTTGCTCTATAAATGGGAGGGGAAATAATCTTTATGAGTGGCCTTGTTTAATTTCCTATAATCAATGTATACTCTCCACCCTATGACTGTCCTAGTGGGTATACTCTCATTCTTCTCATTTACTACTATAGTTGTCTCACCTTCCTTTGGTACAACCTATATCGTACTCATCCATGAATTATCTAAGATAGCATAAATTATAACTGCATTTAATAGTTTCAAAACCTCTGTTCTAACAACCTCCTTCATTGTAGGATTTCACCTCCTTTGATGTTCTATAGATGGACTAAAGGTATCTTCCATAAGAACTTTATGCATAACAATAGATGGGTTAATACCTTTAAGGTCTCATATGGACCAACCTAAGGCAGACTTATGTTTACGCACAACTTCTAATAACCTATCTTCTTCCCCCTAACTCAATCAAGCAGAAATAATGACCGAACATACAGATGACACTTCTTAGTAAGCATATCTCAAATGTTCAGGCAATGGTTTTAAATCACATATAGATTTTTCATTACTTTTCTTTTCAAAAACATTTCTTAAAGGTGAAAATGTACAATCATGCTCAATATTACGAATAGGCTCATGTTATAAATTAATTTAATCAAATTCATTTTTCACAACAGTTAATTTAGCATTTATATCACAATCAAGACAATCTACCAAACAATCCTCATCAACTTCATCAGTATGATCCCATCCTCCATATTCAGCAGTTTCATCTGCTACTAAGTCTATGAAATTGCATGTACTTACCTCATCAAGATACTTTATCAACTTGTAAATATTAAAACTTACCTCCTCATCATTGACTCTTAAGGTCAATTTACCTTACTGAACGTCGATTAAGGCTCTACCTGTAGCAAAGAATGGCCTTCCTAAGATGATTGGGACTTCAGAGTCCTCTTCCATATCCAGGACAACAAAATCTAATGGAAAGATAAAGTTCTCGACCTTCACCAAAACATCTTCAAATATGCCATTAGGATATGTTGGTGAGCAATTTTCCAGTTGAAGTGTAATGGTGGTGGGCCGCACCTATCCGATATCAATTTTCCTGTACACAGATAAAGGCATCAAGTTAATGGAAGCACCTAAATCACACAGTGCACGATTAACAATAAAACCACTTATACTACAAAGAATAGTGAAACTCCCTGGATCTTTTAGCTTTTCTGGTAGCTTTTTCTGTAAAATTGCATTGCTCTCCTTTGTGAGGTTCACTGTGCCAAACTTCTCAGACTTCTTCTTTCTTGACAAAATGACCTTCATGAACTTCACGTAATTGGGCATTTGCTCCAAAACGTGTACAAAAGAAATAGTGAGGTGTTTTAAACATTTCTAAAAATTTAGAAAATTGTTTGTCAAGCTTTTTTTTTTAGAATCTTTAAGGATAAAGGATTTTATAAGGAACTATTTTAATGGGATAAGAAAAACTCCCTGAATTTGATGATGACGATGCACACTTCACTTTTTCCTCAACTTTGCTCTTTTCTGATTCATTAGTTTCTCTTTCATTAGGCTCTCTACACTTAGCATCTTCCAATTGCTTACCACTTCTCAAGGTGACTACCTTGCATTGTTTCTTGGGATTGATCTTCGTGTTATTGGAAACTTTCCTTTCTATAAGGAGTTTAGTGTTGTAGCCATCTGTCCTAACTGGATCTCTATATTCTTGATAACCTTTCCTTGACTATCCACTGAGCTTCCCAAGCTGGATATCATATTCCTGGATTCAATTATGAACGTGTCATTAGCTCTTCCATTGAGGGTTTCTCTGGCTGCTAGTTATATGAACAAGATGATGCAAATCCGAGGGGACCCTGCAAAACATTCTTTGTATTAGCATAAGAAAAATTCTCATGATTTCTCAAACCTAGATGATAATGTGTTGGTAGCTGGGATTGTTGGTTGGAGTACTGGTTATGCATCAGACTTCTTTTGTATCCTTGGTTCCTGTTAACATAATTAACTTGTTCCACACCTAGGTTTTCCCAAGCCGGATGTGTTTGAGATCTTGCCATTGTTGCAAGGGACTATGACTTTCCTGGGATAGACAAATTATTAAGAGCATTAGTCAATAAAAGACATTTGTGGTTTTAGAGCACTTACCTCATTGTCTTCATGGAATCATGGAATTCGTGCAACAGCCCTCTCAGTAGGCCAATGGTAACTCGAGGCAGCCATGTCCTCAATTATTGTGCAGGCCACCTCAACAGTCTTGGAAAATAATGAACTATCTGCAACTGCATTCAAGATAGATTTAGTAGCACTAGTTAGCTAGTCATAAAAAAAGTTGAATTTGCAACCAATCAGGAAAACCATGCTGAGGGCATTTATATAACAGGTCCATATAGCGCTCCCATGCTTCGAACAGTTGTTTTGATTCGTGCTGCCTGAAAGCATTGATCTCTGCTCTAAGCTTCTGAGTTTTTTAAGGTGGGAAAAATTTACTCAAGAATGCCTGAGCCAACTCATCCCACGTGGTGATGTTGTTAGCTAGGAGTGTTTCCAACCAATTTTTAGCTTGGTCCTGCAAAGAAAATGGAAACAACCTTAAACGAATAGCATCAGAAGATACACCATTAATTTTTACCATGCTACAGATTTCCAGGAAATAGCGGATGTGCTTATGTGGGTCCTCAGTGGCCAAGCCTCTGAATGCTCCCTTACGGGCCATCTAAATAAATCACAGTTTAAGCATGAAGTTGCATGTTGCAATTGGTGCTTGCGTGATTTCTGGTTGAGCTATGGGAATAATGGGCTGAAAATAATCATGAATTACCCCTTTGTTCTGCCTATTGCTCCTCCATGACTACTAGCTTACTGCTGTTTTTCCTAAGATTCCTTCTCAAAGTTCTTTCAATTTTAGGATCAAGGGGAACTAAGTTAGCCTCACGATTTCTATGATGCACTAAGATTATTCATGATAAAAATTATGGTGAACAGAAAATAAAAGAAAAATATTCTAAAATAAAATACACCCTAGATTAAGATTGTACTAAAATATTTTGAAAATAAGAAAATTAATTTACTGATTCCCCGACAACGACACCAAAAACGTGATCGCTATCCACTGCGATAACGCAAGTGTACGGGTCAACCTGTAATATAAACCAGCTCTAAGGCTGAGTATCGTCCTCTGAAAATCGGTTTATAAATTTACTTAGTTTCCAATCAATTGTTCCAATTTTATCTAGAGATTTGTAGGTGAAATTTAGTGAATAATATTAAAGGTAATATTACTAAAAAGTGCACGCTTACAGAGGAAATTTTCAAGATAAGGGAATCCTAGGGTATTGGGTTCTTTTTAAGCTAATTTGACTTATTAAACAATTTTAGGTCTCTTTTAGATGCTAAAATCCTATGCTTAGAAGTTCTAACAAACTACGGCTTTCTTTCTCAAGAACACCTAACCTCACATTCAATTAACAAATCAATTTCTTTCAATTGTTAAGTAAATTTGACACTTGGATTGATTCTAAAATTTGCCTCAATTTAAACCTATCACTTTCATACATAAGTTTCAACAGCCTAGCATTCAAGATCTAACTATTGACATACTTTTTCAAGCTAAATCAATAACACAAAGAATTTATTCCAGATTCTCATGCAAGAATAATAATGAATTAAACAAATACTAAGAGGATTTAGCAAACAAAATTCATCCATAAAAATAAATCAATCCATCAAATGAAACTAAAAATCCAACACCCTAAGATTACAATGTTCTAGCCACACATTGGCTCTAAGATCACATAATTCAGTTTTAAAAACAGCAGTAAGAGTAAAGAAAAAAAAGAAGAAGAAGAAAACTCTTGGATCGCTTCGACGTCGTCTCCTTCGTCAAACTGCTCCTCGTGCCCTTAGTATTCACCCACGAACACTCGAAATCATTGTTCCTCGTTCAACCCACTAGAAATCAGTCTTTCTCTCTGTCTCTCAAAATTTATCTCTCCAAAACGGCCTCCTTCAAACCTAAAACATAAGTGTGTTTTTATAGAGATCACTGCAGCGTCAAGACGCTACATAATAGCGTTGAGACGCTGTGTTCTCGATTTACCAAACTGCCACCTTGCTTTTCAAAAACGGGGGGAAAATATTTGAAGTAGCATTGAGACACTACATCGAAATTTTGATTCTGTTTTCCCAAATTCGTAGTAGCGTTGAGATGCTACTTCTTCAACGTCTCAACGCTAATGCCCTCTACCTTTTTGTCACTGTTTGGGCATCTCAACGCTGTCCTCTAGCGTTGAGACACTAGCTCTCAGGTTACTTCTTGATTTTCAACATTGATTTAGCCCATGTTTAGGTTGTTTGGCTTATTTTTCAGTCCCGAACAACCTTAAATTCTTATTTTCCCTTGGAATGCTCGGTTCCTACAAAATTTCAGAAATAAAAGTATCAAAGTACACTTATAAAATACAAAACTACTAACTTATAGCTCCTAAAGTAGCACTTTTTGAGTGCTATCAAGACCCAGTATGATAAACAAAATCTTTCAATTGCTTACTCTTGTATTTTTTTATTGAAGGTTGCAACAACGTGTCGTAACAAAATCTGTGGTGTGATTTAGGTCCAGTCCAACCATTATCAGGACTGTTGACACCAGAAATAATGCCCCTGTGTCGGTTAGAAATGAAACAAACTTCTTCTTGAGTAACAATATATCTAAGATGTTTTAAAAATCACCCCCATGTCTGACGACTTTCCTCATCAACGGTGGAAAATGCAAGTGGGATCAAATGGCCATTTGAATCGACTGGTGTTGCTATCAGTAGCTTACTTTTATACTTACCATAAAGATGAGTACCCTCTATTTGGATTATGGGTCGACATTGTTTAAAAGCCTCAATACAAGGACCAAATACCCAAAATACTGAATGAAGAATACCATGACCTTGGATCACCACATTCTTAAACTTCCACTCAACAATTGTTCCTGGATTTGAATGCCTCATCATATACAGCCATTTTGGTAGAAGTTGATATGATTCATCCCAATCATCGAACACTCTAACTAATGCTTTTCTTTTTCCTTCCCACACCCTTTTATAACAAACATGATATCCAATTTTGTCCTTTATTAAATCCTGCAATGCCAAAATACTGATGGAAGGTTTAGATCTCAAATCTTCACATTATTCTTTACTAATCATAGTATAATCTAGTTGAGCATGACTCTGCTTTAGTTTTGAGTAAAAGCATGAGTGTGGATCAATTAATTGAGTGATCTCCTAGAGTTTATGAGATTTTTTCTTGATAGACAAAGATTCCATTTGCATCAATCTTCCCACTTTTTACATCTAACAGCCCATATAGCTGGCGTTGACTCCACAACTTCAAAGGGTTGGTGACTTTTAATAGCAAATTGTTTTACAATATGTTAGAAATGTCTCTTTATCTTGACAAATTAACCCCTTATAGAGTAGATCATTCTCAATAGCCACTGGTGGTACAATAGGATCGTGTTTCATAGTGCTATTTAGGACATTGATTTTTAGGTCATGGAATGTGTTTGAAGGGATAGCATGCTCATGACCCTCAAAATCTAATTCATCAATTTTGTCATTTGTTTTCGTCCTCAATTCTATAAATCTTTTCTTGGCATTTAAATCTTGATGATCAGATGAGGGGGCACAACTGATTCAGGCTCATGATCACGATATTAACTAATGTCAATACATTCGCTAGGAGTATCATCCATTGATGAAACATTGGCTATGTTTTTCACATCCACATATAATTCCACTATATGTGGGATAAGCAATGCAATTGAAAACATCAACTTTAAAGCCTCATAGTTCTGAATTGGGATAGGCATGATCCTGACAATGTCTGACTGGGGTGCCTATACACTATTCCAAGTCGATTGGTACTCACATCTACATTAAGTGCTAAGGCAACCATTTCCACAAAATATTGAAATACTATACCACTGTAAATAGTGAAACCTCCACATGGCTGTCGATCATATTAAATTCCTTCTACACCATTTATCATACAACCATTTGTATGCAAAACAATGCCTAAACATTTTATCTTCCATCTTCTACTTAAAAACAAGTAAAAAATTAAATTAGTTATTAAACCTAAAGAAACTATATTTATAATACTAATAATAATTAATTAATTAATTCTAAACTACACTATTTATTTTATATTTAGATCTAAACTAAATCTAATAAATTAATTGATTAGACAAATTTAAAGAAAATATAATTAATTATTTAGTTAAATCTAAACTATCTAATCAATAAATTAATTACACAAATCTAATTAGTTAGCTAAATGTAATTAAATAATTAGTTAAATATAAACTAAATTTAATTAATTAAAGTTAATTAGGGAATCCAATATTAACTTATTCATAAATTAATTTTCTATTTTTACTTAACGAATTAATTAATTAGTTAACTAAATCTAATTAATTAATTAGTTAAATATAAACTAATTAATTAGTTTTTAAGAAAAGTTAAACTTAGTCTAATTAATTTCTTAATTATATCAAAATTGAATCTAATTAGTTAATTTGAAAAATATAAACTAAGCTAATTAACTAATTACATCTAACCACTAGTTAATTAATTTGACAAGTGTAAACTAATCTAATTTAATTAATTATAAATCTAACAAAAATTAAGTCTAATTAGAAATTTTAAATAAAAATAGAAAATATACAAAGAAGAAAAAATATAAAAAAACAAAAAGTATATAGGAAAACAAAAAAATATATTGAAAATCTGAAAATATATGAAAAAACAAAAAATGTATTTCCTGTATAATTAAAAATACATAAAATATATTGTGTATATGTATATATATATAAACAGAAAATGAAATACATACCTGAAAATTAAAAAGAAAACAGAAAATATATATAATATGTAAAAAAAAAAAAAAAAAAAAAACCAAACAAACCATACCTCAATATTTTTTTTAAGTACGTTGGAGTGTTGGTCCCTGGTAAAAAAACAAAGAAGAATCTAAAAGTTTGTTTAAAAAAAAAACAAACAATCCAAAAGTTAAAAAAAGAAAAGAGAGAGAATGTACCGGACGACGACAATAGTGGCACAATCGACGGCAGCGCGACGAGGAGTGAAAAGGACTATGAGTGTGCAATGGGGCTCATGTTGTTATTAAAAAAAAAAAAACCTAATGTGTAAATCGTCTCTTCAAGAAACGATCTATCCTATGTCAAGCTTGCAAGAAGATTGTCTCTTCAAGAGACGATCTTCTCTGATTGGACAGAGATTGTCCCTTCAAGAGACAAACTTCATCGACAGCTCATACATCATCTCTTCAAGAGACAATGTTTAGCAAACGTGGCAACCTCGTCTCTTCAAGAGACGGGGTCCATTAAGACAACAATATTTTTGGAATTAGTTTTGGACATACAATATTTTTGGAATTTGTTTTTTAAAATACAATATTAAAATAAGAAATCCCCAACTGATATACTTTATGTATGGTATATTAGTTGACATAATTAATGCAATTAAGATATTTGTTCTCTGAGCTAACCATGCCAAGAACTTACTCTTTGTGTTGAGAAATTCTTGGTTCTTCTTGATGGCCACATATGGCATGTAACCATTGTTTGAAAACCAGGTTGTAATTGCTTTTAGGTCTGCCTAATCTCTTGAAGCATTTTGATACTATTTGATCTTTATGACCTTGGCTAGTCTTTTGTATTGTGGTTTATTTTCAATTTTGAAATTCCAACTCATAATCCAAGGTATTTGGAAATATAAGCAGAATCTCATGGAAGAATGAAAAGAATTTTTTAATATTGTCCTACAGAAATGAAAGTAGGACTCTTGAAGAGAAATTGGAAGGATTTCGTCTGTAAGGCAGAATGTTACCCACCATTCTATGAACCAAAGAGGGAAGTGTGTCTTCTGAGCGTTGAGACAAAAGTGGATAAACTAGGAGTGGTCTTTGGGTGTGTGCCAGAACACCGTATACCAAGCTCTGACAAAATCCTTGTAACTATACATTTGAGGAATAAAGTTTTTGGAGAATGTTTTTTAAGTGAAAAGATTTTGGTTCCACTGAGTTGGGGTTGAAAGTTTTTAAAATTTTGAATTTGGAATAGACGATTTTTTATGAATCATTTTTGTCATAGATGTGAGTAATTTCAGCTGACTTGGTGTTAACTAAAATGAATACATAAAAGGTTCTATTTTTATGGAGAAATTTTGGGAGAAACCAAAAATTTTGAGGAAACATCTTGGCGATAGTTTCTAAAAGAGTTACGAAATCGAACTCTGGTTTTATAATTTGGTCATAGATGATACCTGGTTTTTCTACATAGGTAGTCACCTCTGGACATGGTTGAAAACGTCGTTCTGGTTGAACGACGGTTGCGTGTTGGGTGTGTATGTCCTAAAACTAAAATAACTTGTAAACATATTCTATTGTCAATAAAGTCGTTTTGAAGTTATTCAGTAAAGTTGTTATTGAATCGTTTATAACTCTATAAATCCAATAAACTAAGAACTCATGGCTATAACATGAATACTTATACTTTATGTAAAGACATAAAAGTGGATCAAGTTTAAGTAAATAGCCAAAATGGTCCATATTATACGGATTAGGCCGGGTACCTTTTCTTGGGAACACTATGGAACGTGACACGCTTTGTATATGATATAAACAATGTGATCCTAAATCGTTCATGTGGAGACATGCGACTAGGGGCGTTCTATGCAATGAGTTTGCATAAGACTGGACCGCGAAATAGTCACTGTTTCAATATAATGCTGATCACTAAAAACACTAACTCATTTCAATCTAATGACCTAGGTAACTTGATCTCAATCCTGAGCTAACTATGAACTCCTGTTTATTCAGGATTATTTTTTGATCTGCATGGGTGAGAGAGGTTCAACAACGCCTGCTCAATATGCCTCCCATTTCAGGGGTAAGATCGGGTAGATAGCTAGGGACATAGTCCTGCAAGA
>JAOANK020846751.1:0-10385 GCA_026257165.2 Telfairia occidentalis | reverse complement strand
CCCCCCCCCCCCCCCCCCCCCACAAAAAAAAAAAAAAAAAAAAAGGAAAGGACACTCAATTTTGCGTGTCCGAGCATGTCAGTATCCGACACCGATACTTCGGCATTTTTGAAGTGTCCGTGCTACCTAGGTGGCCACCTATCTAGAATTTAATATCTTACGAGTTATCTTGGCAATTAAATGTAGTAGGGTCAAAAATTTATCTCGTGAGAATAGCCAAGATGCACACAAACTGTCCTAGACACTCACAAATCTAAAAAAAGAAAACAATAAACCTGTTACATAAGTGATAAAACAATTGAGTTTATCATGGTCGCCAAGTTTCTATTAAACATAAAATTGAAAGTTCAAAGATTTATTAAAAACTTTTTAAAGTAAGGAACCATATGGATATAACCTTCAAAGTTTTAGCTTGAGGGAGCTATTAGCATATTTTTAAAGTATAGATTCTAAATAGGCGCAACTTTGAAAGGTTAGGTACCAAACTTATATATGTATACTGTAAATATCTTTTCTCTTTTATGAAAAAACATTTGTTTCAAAGTTCCCCAACCACAAAAACAAACAAACCATTCAAAATTCTAATCAAACCGATCCTATTCAATTTGAAAATGAACATGAATTGTCAGTACATTACATTACAATACAAATGTGAGTTAAAGATTCACAATATCACCTTGAAAGCGATTAGCAGTTGGAGGATCCAAAAATAAACATCCAGAAACCTACACTTTTTCAGATTTGAGAATTGTTGGCTTGATGGACCCAAGTTTATGGATGGGCATGACATGGGTAGAAAGATCCGAGTGGTAGTGGCAAGCCTAGAATTGTTGGCTTGATAAGCCCAAGTTTATGGATGGGCATGCCGTGGGTAGAAAGACCTGAGAGGTAGTGGCAAGAGTAGTTTTTCTTTTACGCGTAAACTGAGAGGTATTAAATCTCTTCTTCAAATTGGAACTAAAAGCATCGTGGCACTATCTAATCCAAGAAGGAGTTGATGGTTACATAAATGTAGGACCCTTAGGAGAGAGCATGTTTTCTCTCACTTTGAAAGAAAATAGTCTGTGGGCCCATAAACATAAATTCAAATGGAATCTTGAGAGAATGAGAAAACTAATTTCTCCCACTAATCAGCATTCAAAACCAGAGGATTTTCCATAGCCTCATGCTAATAACAATATAGGGGATTAAACAACTCTGAAGGGGACGATAGGAATATCATAACTTTGAAAGAACAGAGATTGATCTTCATGAATACTTCATCGAGGAATTCCTTGGTGATTGGGAGAAATAGGGGGCATGACTTCTTTGGATGAAATATGATGATCCTTCAGACTTATATCGTCTTGAAATAGATTTAAAAACCCACTTTGAACCGAGTCAAGAACATGAGAATCAGAGACTCCTTTTTTGTTCAAATAAAAAGTATCCCTTAGAGAATCAACACTGCTCATACGAACATTTATGTCAGATTCAAATTCCTCTTCATTTTGACTCAAGTAGTCCTTTGAGTTGCCCAAGTTCGTTGAGTGAATAATACCGTCAGAGAGAGAGAGAGAGGAGGAGGCCCTTGATTTTTCCTTAGATAATTGAGCAGAGTTAATCTCATAAGCTTCATTAAAGACAGCTCTCAAATTAACGCAGATATGACCCACTTCTTTTGAGAAAAGAGGGGATAGAACAGGTGCCAGCTGTAATTTTAGGCGGATTGATAGGAGGATTTAAAACGGCTGAATCCGCATTAATATCTCCTTCCAAATTAGAAGCTTCCTCATCAAAAAGATCAACCGTCTCTTTAAAAAAACAGGGTTGGCCGCTCAATTCATTATTAATAGCTGAAGGGGAGGCGCAGACAACTAAATTGTTGCTTGAGAAAACTCTTGGAGTTGAATTTGGATTAAAAGCTGATGAAGGAGACCAACTGTTCAATTTGTTTACACACTTTGACATTGAAGACTCTTCAGATATTTCTTTGGAAACTTCTGGATTCAAGGAATTTAAATTTTGAAAATCAATATCGGCAAATTTCGAGTCCTCTATAAAACCAGAGTTTTCATAATGCAACGACTCTTCATCTTCCTTTGCTTGCAAGATTCTCCCTCTATCCAATTTGTTCTCAAACAAAGATGCATCCAAACTGAAAATATGTTGACAAATCCCTGCTGCTACTGATTGCGAGGCGGACAGAGATGAACAACCCGAAATACTGATATCAAATGTCGCCAAAACTGGGACTGAGATTGGCACAAATGCTAGATGAAAAATGCACACGTTGGTCCTAACTTGGATGATTACTTCAGTTTCCAAAGAACAGCTTTCAAAACCACCAAAGTTCTGACCGATTGCTTCAAGGCAATTTCGCTGCCAATACTTAAGAGGTAGGTTACTAATACGAATCCAACCCCCATAGCAAGTAATATACTCCATCTTACTGTGCTGAGAGGAATTCCACTTTTCCAACTTTAGAATAAATTTTCCTATCTATCTCTATTTGTCTTTTAACTTCACAAGACTCAAGAAGATATATCATCAACAAAAGACATAAGAGCTTTATCAGCCATGAATGGATTGACCCTACACCTTATGGAGAGCACGTCTTGAAGAACTTTAGAGATGTCCATCCAATCATCATGAGCACAAAGCCTATTAACAACCATTGTTTTTTCCCAATTGGGTTAAAAACCCTCCGATTCTTTTCAAACCCAATAACACTTAGAAGAGACCTCAGAATTCCAATTCATCGAAGGCTTTTTGATTTTCTTCCTAGAGAGATTTGCATTTTGAGGAAATGGAGCTATGGGAGCTTCAACAGATGTAGGAAGTGGAGCAGAATCGAAAGAGAACACATCCTTCGAGGGATTGAGGAACTTAGCTTGAATCTCAGATAGATTGAAAATCTAATCCTTAAGCATTTGCCAAAAAGAGGCCCCACCATTCTTGTTCACCAAGGCAGGGACCACCACACTTTTCCGTCCCCCAGAGGTTGGCCATATTACATACTCCAAAAACCAACCAGATGTAGAATAAAATTTCTGAATGCGGCATGTTCCACAATGATCCCTTTCTTGCTTGAAGAAATGATGATTAAGTATTAACAGGGAGATGAAGTAAGTTGATCAACATATCCTCAATCCAAACATGTTGAGAAAGGTGAAAAAGCACTAAGCTTTTCCTTTGAACATCTTCAATAAAATGAATTCCATTGCTCTCCCGAATACAAAAGAAATTATTATCACAGTGACAACTCTTAACTTCCATCTTTAAAAGCCAAATCCAAAGAATAAAATCGAGGAAAGGAATCCATAAACGCGAAACCCAAAACTAACGATTAAAAACAGAGGAGAGAAACAAAGCGTCCTCGCCAGAGAGGATGAACAGAGAGGTTTACCGGAGATGGGAGAGGAGTGAGGAGAGAGCATCATGTTAGCAATTCGATTGTATAGGAACTCTTTCCTAACCTCTATATCAGTTATATACTCATTGACTCAAGTTTAAAGAAATAATGATACAACCATGTTATTCCTTCAATGGCATGCCCTAAGGCACCCACCTTTGGATTACAAGACTTCTCATGACCTTTTTCTATGCTTGGCATATCTATGGTTCCACTTCAACATCACCCCTCTTTGATGGACCACGCCCTTTGTAAACGAACTTCCCTCTCCCTAGAATGATCTCTCTCTAGATGGTTTTGATCCTCCCTAGAAGGACTAGAATTCCTTCCCTCTGAGGGTCTTGGCTTCTCTCGAGTGGGAATTGGCTACACAACCTGGAGCCTAAGCTCTATTTATAGGAAAATGGTCTACATTGCATATTGTGTTTAACGCCTTTACCAAGTAACTACTCCACTACCCACTATTTTTGCCCACCATGGTGGATGTGGTAGTTGATGTAACTACTCCCATCATGTGCTAATTTCCTCCTTAAATTCACGTGGTCCTTAATAGGAGATCATGGTTGATCTCATAACCACCATTCTCAACGCAGAGTTAACCACCTTGTTAACTGCTCACTAAGCATGTCCACATTTATAAAATGGGACCCACATCAAATTTTAGCACGTTTGAGCTTTGAATGAAACATTTTCTCTATGTTGTAGACTTCTAGATCGTTTTCGGAACATGTGCTTGTGCTCATTTACATGCTAGTGTGTTGCTCGCCAACATTTGTTGCTTGTGCACGTGTTGGCCCGCTTGAGTATGTCTGTCTTGCCTGGGCGCTCCCATGTATGCATGCATTATTGCACCTGCATGCCTTGGGTCATCATGTGCCTTATGTGATGCCGACCATGTGCCATGCACCAGCCTCCTGTCAATGTGTGTGTTGTCTTTTTTATTGTGACATGATTTAACCACATGGCCAAAGATGAAAATATTGGCGATATATTGGATATTTGGAAATACCAACAATGATGCGAGTTGGTACCATATCGTCGAGATATAGCCGATATTGGCGATATATTGTTTTGCCGACATGTCGATCGATTCCCCTACACTGCATGAGAATTTATTTTTATAATTAGATAACTATTACGTTTCACATAGGCCCATCTAGTTCAGTCAGTAGAGTGCTAGAATCCCAAGCGTGTGGGTAGATGTTTGAACCCCATGGTGGACGTGCATTTTTTTTTTTTGGTTGTTGTTTTTACCTATTTGATCTTCTTGTTCGGGAGTTCTTTTCCTTCATTTTTTCCTCGTTCTTCTGTATCTACATTGCATAGCTGTCATTTTTCCAGTCTAGCCTCAACTTTTCTCCAGTTTTTTCTGCCAGCATTAGCTTGTTTCCAAGATCCAATTCAAATTTCAAATTTCAAAATGCTTGGTTTAAAAAATGGTTAAAACTTTTTTCCCCCTCTATAAATTGCTTAAATCACTTCTCCCTCCCACACTGGCATCACACAAATCTCTCTTGCATTTCATTCTTTCATCCTTGCTTTGCTCTCATCTTTCATCTCTCTCTCTGTTTTTTTTTTATCTTTTAAAGTTTGATTGTAATTTTGTATATTATTTCAGAATGCACACTTTTTGAATATTATGACATTTAATTTTTTTTTTAATTTAACTATGGATTATGATAAAATTAATATTATTTATATTTGGTATCATATTAATGTTTTAATTAAGACTAAATCACATCTTTTTGTATTATATATTTGGTTCTTATTTTGTGACATATAGTGCACACTTATGATATGATTTTTAATTTATTAAATATTGTTTTAAAAAAATCTATCTTCATCCTTAGAAAAATTAAGAGCATGTTTTATTTTTATTTTTGTGTCTTGATAAAATTTTAATTCATTTTCTCCTAAAATTTGATTATATTTCTATCAATAAATCATTCTATGTTCAGATTTATTTTTTGGCCTTCAATACTATCTTTTATTGTATTAAAGCATATCTTCATCTTCCGACTATAGATATATGTGCTTAAAGTAGTGGTTTATAACTTAAATAAACTTGTTTAAAACTCTTACAAAAAGATTTCAATATCTTTAAATTTTCGTGATATTTGTGATTTCTTTCTGGAGTATCCGTCAATATATTAGTAAATCTGGGTGTTCGATATTAATATTGACATTGATATTTTCATCCTTACATGTGACATGTTCTAACCTTATGTACATGTGCCATGAGAACCGTGCCATCGCCTTACCGTGCACTAGGCATGAATGTGCCACTTGACCTACTTGGCATGACCCTCTTAGCCATGTCGGGTGCCTTGATAGTAGGTTGTAACACAATTCTTATAGCTCATGAGGTGATTGATGATTGGAGGATTGGGGGGAAAGTCGTGTTGTTTAAATTGGATATCTATGAAGCATATGATAAAATTAATTGGAACTTTGGTTTAATTTTTAGAGGTGAAAGGCTTTGGTCCTCTCTGGAGTCAAGGACTTGGATTTTAGATTTTGTTTCAAGTGTTAACTTCTTGGTTATCGTTAAGCTTAGGTGCAGATTCAAGGCTTGAGGAGGTCTTAAACAGGGAGATTCCTTGTCCCTTTTTTCTATGTTAGCTGATTGTTTGTTTCAGTCGAATGATTGAGAAGGGAGTGTGTGATAAATTGAAGCCTGCTCGAGTGGTAGGGATCTTCTCAGATTGCCAACTTGTAATCTGCCGATGTCACCTTTCCATTCTCTGTGGTTGAGGAAGAAAAAGCTGCAGATTCTCTTCATGATTAGTGGTGGTGGAAGTTTATCTCAGCGTGGAGGAGACCTTTGAGGATTGCTTCTTGGCAGGGAAGCAAAGTTGAGTTGCCGCTCTCCATCTCTTCTTTATTGGGTCTTTCTACTGGGCAATCCTAAATCCCGTCCTTTTTGGAGCCTATTGTTCAAAAAAAGTTAAGTGAATAGCTAAGTGGACTAAAAATTGTCATAAATGTGGTAAATTGACTCTCATTCAAGCTGTGCTCTCTAACTTGCTGATTTTTTGTCTTCCACGGTGCTGGGGGCTTTATTTGGGAAGTCGCTGATTTGAATGGTGAATCTCATTTGGTTAATTGGACAATTATTTTCCTTGCATTATATAGGGGGTCCGGTTTGTGTAAGTTTAGGGAGCGAAAAAGGCTTTCTTCGCTAACTGGTTGTGGTGGTTTGACCTTGAACCCTTTAGCTCTCTATAGAAAAAGGTGATTGCTAAAGAATATGCCCATTTGTAGTTCGGCTTTTTTTCCCTTCATTTCAAAGAGTTAGAAGCCACTAGACCAGTATAGTAAGGTTTGAAGATATCTTCCGTTATTTCTCTTTCTTAAAAGCTAGAGATGGCACTAAAACTTTGTTCTGATTGGAGTGGCCGTGGCATAAAGATAGCTTCTCTAAACTTCTTTCTCTCTCTTCCAATAAAGATACTAGGACAAAGTATGTTTGGGATTTTTTCATCTAATGTTTGGCATCAGGTTTCAGAAGGTCTCTCTCTTGGACAGAGATGGATGATTGGGATTCTCTTATGGTTTCATTAGGTTCTAAATCCCTTTGTGTGATGGAAGACCAAAAGGGTTGGGAGCTTGATAAAATGTGATCTTCTCCGTCAAATCCCACTTTGCTGCCCTGACAAAATGTTTGCCAATCCTTCGATCTGCAAGTCCCTTCGAAGTAAAAGCTGCACAAAACTGCAAGGGTTTCCTTTGATCTCAAAACGAATGAGAAATCCAGAATACTATTCCCTCCGGTGTTTTTTATGCAGACTGGCCTAGAGGATTCCAACCATCTATTCTGTTACTGTTTCTGTTGGCTGACGGTTTCCTGCCAATATAGCTGCTAGAAGTTTCTGATATGGCATGGGTCCCACATAATTTAGGGTAACTTATTGTCATTCAGGTTGCTAATAGTTAGAAATTCAGCCAACACAAGAAGGTGCTTTATATCAACGCTTGTACAGTGCTTTGTGGATACCATGGTTAGAGAAAGAGAGAACTAAAATTAGGAAAAAACGAGACTCTGTGGACTTTTTTTTTCTCTTTAGGCTCTTAAAACTTTAATAAATAATTATTCTCAGTAGTTTTTAACCAACTTGAAGACTTTTTAGTAATTCTAAGGTTGTTTGAATATCTCTTTTCAATGGTATTCAATATCTTTATAAGGAAAAGAAAGAGTGAGCTTAATGATGGTAGGCATCAGTAGCAATTGTCCAAATTTGGTTTGTATCAAATGTCAAGTGCGTAGCCATGAGTCTTTGATTAGAACAGCTTATGTTTATAAGAATTGATCAAAATTATTCGTTGTCTCTTTCAACGACAGTCTCAGCAGCCAACTCTGGGATTGATGATCAAACAATTTGGGTTGATAAACTCTCCAACAGAAAGGGCACTTTAGCTGAGATTGCAAAGCTCGATATCTATGGTGGTATAAACAAAATACTAGTTCCAGTTGGAGAGGAAAGAAGAGGCTGACATGTTTTTTTTTGAAAAAGATACCAAACTTTTCATTGGAGAGATGAAAAGACTAAAGTTCAAATTACAAGTAAACAATAAAAAGTAAAACAAAGAAACAACAAAAAGGAAATGAACAACTAAGCTGGAAATATAAAAACATTCCAATTTAAGCACAAGTCTTGAATGAAAAAATCTACACACTTCTTGGATAATGAACACCATGAGGAAACTTTAGCCCGAACTAAATGAAAGCAGTCGAGTCATGGCAAAGACTTATCCTAAAAAATTCTCTGATTCCTTTCAAACTAAATCTCGGATAGGAGAGCTTTAACTGCAAGAGACCATAGGAGTTGAGATTGAGAACTTAGACAAGGACCAACTAAAATTTGAGCAACATTGTCCTTAAAGTTGTTATCGAAAACCCAATGGAGATTAAAAATGGAGAACAAAAGGAACCAACAACTTTGAGAACAATTGCAATAAAAAAATAAGTGCTGCAAATCTTCCTTGTTTGCTGAACAAAGAGGGCACATTGAAGGAGACAAACAGTGAGAAGGCATCTTGTGTAGAGGACAATTCAAGGTACCAAACATCATAATCCATATTAAAACATTCACTCTTTTTGGACATTTTGCTTTTCATAGAGCTTGATAAATGGATTTGTCCAAGGGAGATGAAGCTACCAAATGCTTTTATAAAGAGTTAACCCAGAACTTGCCTGATTTTTCCTAGCTCCAATGAGTATCTGGGAATTGCCCCACTTTATGGCCAGAGGGGAGACTTAATAAATCTAGAACTCACTGATTTCAACATACTTCAACAAACGACGGAAGGTCATACTCCAAGATTCAGTAACTCCATCCTAATGGTCAAAAACAGAACCATTAGGAATTCAAGCAATAGAGAACAGACTCGAAAAGTGCATTTTTGGAGAGGCTTCACAAATCCACACATCTTACCAAAAAGAAATCTGATAGCCATCTCCAAGATTATACTTAGCAAAAGATTCCACTTGCAACCAAGCTTTAGATATACTAATCCACTGGCTACACAAGCTCATTCCAAACTTTCCAGAAGTATGCCATTTATGAGTCAAAACCATGAATACTAACAACAACTCTGCTCCAAAGAGAATCTGATTCATGAATAAACCTCTAGCCCCATTTAGCTAAAAGCGCAAATTTCTGTTTTTCAAACTCCCAAAACCGAGACCCCCGTTCAAAAGAGGCTTAGAAACTAAGTCCCATCTTGCTAAATATGAAATGTTATTACCTTTTTGACCCTCCCAAAAGAAAGAACTCAGAATCTAATCAATTTTTAAAAGAACTTTGGAGGGCATAACAAAACAAGACATTTAGTAAATGGGGATGTTTGACAAAATAGCCCCACATAAAGTTAGTCTTCCACCTCGAGATAGATTAAAGTGCTTTCATCTATCCAATTTCTTTTGAATCTTTTCCACAACCGGTAGCCAAAAAGAGAATTTCTTTTGATAACCACCTAAATGAAGACCAAGATACATAAATGGTAAGAACTCAAACTTACAATGGAGGTGAGAAGAAACAGTCTTCAACATGTCTTCATCCACATTGATTCCACACAAAAGTTGATTTTTCCCAATTTACTTTTTGGCCTGAACACCACTCGAACAGCTCAATGACATTGATAAGCGCATTCAACATCTTATCATCATATTTGCAAAAGAAAATATGAGTTCTGTTTAAAATTTGTCCCATGGACAATGAAGTGTACACACAAGGTTTGGTTCTTCCCTCTCAGACAAATGAGAGGAAGAATCCCTCATATGCATATGAGACAGGTGTGGTGGCTATTTGGAAACTATCGGTAAAACCATTTCACGACTTGATCTCATGAAAGCTGTTATAAAAGTAAAACAAAATTCTTCTGATTTCATCTCCGCAAGAATTTCACTATCATGGACCATAGGGGAGCCTTTTCGGTTCAGGTAGTTTTTTTTTCGTGCTAGAAACTATCTTGGTGACATGGCTGGAGTTCATGGTGGTTTTCCACCGACCGACCCTTTTGATCATAAAAGGGCTGAGCACAACCCCCCAAACAAATTGGCAGGTCTTCTTGGACTGTACCCTCGAGCTTCTTCTAGCAATAAACTACCCGGTTGCTTTGCAGAAACAACTAAACCATTGGGTACTTTATCTGACCACCCTAGTATGAATATTGACTTCCTTTGTCATCCTCGTACAAAATCGTTAATGGCCTAGCCAGCCGCTTGTACCCACTTGTCCACGTCCTTAAAGGAAGCCGGGCTCACAGTGGTAAACGTAAAGCTATTGAAAGTGAAACACATACATTGCTGGTCTTGGTCGTCAAATATGAGGACTCCATTACATCTCCACCATCGATTCCCTTGAAGTTTCCCTTTTTCTTGATCAATTCAAAGACTCGAAACACCAAGTGACTGATAGGTATCTTTATTTACTCACAAGTACGATTTACACAGTAGTGATCAATTTGAGAGGATCACACACTCTCCCCA
>JAOANK020846740.1:0-10386 GCA_026257165.2 Telfairia occidentalis | reverse complement strand
CTGTGTGCTTGAGGTGCCTTGAGATGGTATACTCCTGTGAGAGTTAGAGAGTAGGTCCCACATGAGTTGCATGATTGGTTGTGTTTGCATGTCTGACCCTAGGGGTTAGAGTTACTTACTGGGTATATTTTTATATACTCAACATATTCCTTTCTTTTTTTTTTTTTTAAAGTAAGAGCAAGGACTACTTGGGTGGCTGACGAGGAGCGCTTGCATTGGGGCCATGGTCACACGTTTCGGTCTTTCGCATGTGTCTACTTTAGGAGTTACATTGTTTTAAATGTTTTAAACTTAATGTCGTACATTTAAGTTGTGATTTTATTTGTTTAAAATTCGGGATCCCAACTATTTTCATTGTACTATTTGAACTTAGTTATTTATGTTTTTATGGAAATTTGATTTCAAGTTTGAAAAATCTTTTAAGATCTTTTATTTAAGAGCATGCATGCTAGTAGCGACCCTAGGAAGTCTAAGTCTAGAAGTCGGGTTGTTACATGCTTTTATTTAAGTCTATGAGCAATATCAATCTATCACTATAGACTATGAATAAAAAAATAGAAATGAACTTTAAACTAACAAGTCATAACTGACAAAAAAAACTTATAAATCACAACTTATACAGTAACAATTAAGAACTTTAAAATAATAATAATAATAATAATAATAATAATAATAATAATAATAATAACTAAAAAGCCTTAAATGAAGAAACATAACTCCTAAATCAAAAGTTATAGACTAACAAATCAAAACATATAAACAACAAGCCAAATTATAATAAAAACTTATGAGATTTGAAAGTGAAGAAACACTACACAAAGTATAAGAATTTCAAAAGTTAAGTGATGGAATTCAGTCAATCAGCAATAGACTTGTATCTTTGATAGACTTAAATCACAATCTAATATATAGTCTATCATTAATAGAAACCTATCGCTAATGGACTAAATTTATGTTGTTATTTAAATCCTATCAGTAATACCAGCCTATCGCTGATAGAATATAAATAAAAAAAACTGGACAATTTTTTTGCCATATTTACAAATTTTTTTATTTTTCTTTATAAATGCTATTATTTTATGCCCAATTGTTATATTTTCTATCCGCCCTTAAAATTATATAGAGTATTGTGCCTACCTATGTAATTAAATAATTTTATGTATTGATACTTAATAAACAATTTTTAACAAATTAATTATGAAGTCAAGCCAAACAAATGTGATCTAAAACTCTTTGAATTATAATTACTTGGCAAAGCACCTAAAATAAAGAGGGAGATGGCTATGAAAGCTTATGTGGCCAACATTATATCATATAAATGAAGTATTTTTAAAATTTGTTCTGCAAAAATTTAAATAGAGTTTATATAGAATATCATTGTTCTTTTTTAAATATTAAATTTTATAAATTCAAAATTCAAAATCATAAATCAGATTTCTGCTTCCAACTTAAGACTTTATTAATCAATTCAATGCTTAAACCATCATATGCTTAAACCAATTCGAAAATCAACCCGTCATGTAATCCTTAAATAATATAAGACGGAATGTAGAAAACATTTAATGGAAAAAGTTAAGAGACAAAAACCTTATTAAATACAAAACTGAAACTATAGTTATGAGAAACTTTTTAAAGTTTAGGATCATTTAGACGTACACGACTTGAAAAGTTCAATAACATAATAAAAATTTGGTTCAAATTCTATTTTGGTCCCTAAACTTTTAAGATTGTTCTATTTTGGTTCATAAACTTTTGACATGTCCGTTTTGGTCCTTAAGTTTTTAAGTTTGTTCCATTTTGTTCTCTTTAAAATGTTTGTGTTTGGTCATTGAACTTTAAAAATGTAATCATGTTTATTCCTATCTTTATTTTATTTTTAACAAATTAATGACATAACTTCAAATATATGTATAAAAATGTTAATGTGAACATGTATTTAAGCTACATAGATTGAAGATAAACTTTGGATCAATAAATATTAGATAAAAAAATTAGATAGCAAAGACCAAAGTGATTAGTTTTTCTTATAAATTGAGGGGCTAAAATAGATATTTTTAAACTTCAAGGATTAAAAAAAAAGAAACTTAAAAGTGCAAGAATCAAAATAGAATAAACTTAAAAATTCAAAGACCAACATGAGATTTAAATCTTTTTTTTTAAAAGTAGACTAAAACAAACATACCTTTAAAAATTCAAAGATGAAAGTTGTAATAAAAGAGAAGCATAATTTCTATACAAGCCTTTTCAAAAAAAAAAAAAAAACTATACAAGCACACGCCATAGAGCAAATGGAGGGACGGAAGGAGAGACAACCATGCTCTCAATCCAAGAAAGCGTCATTCCCGTACAAAACTTGAAATTTCACAATAGAAATAAATAATCCAAGAGACCTACACTCCATTTTTGTAGAACGTCATTATATATATTTCTTTGTTTCATAATATTCCGTGTTCACATCACATCACCGCCTCTTACCAATACACATAAATATCTAAGCATAATTCAATTAGTTAAATATATATATATATATCTTTCATACTAAAAATTTGAAATTCAAATTAAAAATTGTTACACCAGTTAGAGGGTAGATACACCCCTAGTAGAAAGGCCGACACGTGGCACTACCTAGGGAGTAAGAGAGATGACGAACCTTGAAGACTAGAGCACCTGGGGCGCGACCTCACCTCCAACACTACCTGACCTGGATTAGCTGCGGTCTAACTACCCAGGTCGGCCTAAACATGAGCTTGGTCGCTCCCGAAGATCCCGTCGGATATACGGAACGTGGCTTCAAACTGGGAAAAGTGGCGGGCACGTCCCCATAACACTTACTCCCGCCTGACTCGGAGTGAATCAACCCTCTTTCACACGCCATCCAGGGTATAAATAGACCTGTAAGTATCGTTTGGAAGGTAAACACACATTTCCTACCTAAATCTTCTAGTACCAAACTAAACTCATAAAACTAACTTGAGCGTCAAAGTGTATAAGCACGGCCCCACATCGAGACGAGTTCAATCCACAGGTCGCCATCTTCGCCTCAGCTCACTTCGAAAAGTCAACCCCAAAGAGAAAATTTTTGTGCAACAACATTTGGCGTTGTCTGTGGGAACAAGAATTTAGATTGTTTTCGTTTCCAGAAATAGCCACCCATTGAAAAACATGGTTAACAGCGAACCTGAGCGTTCGAAATATTCAAGCGAGTCACACCAAACTACGTGGCTAAGGGCCCTCCGAACCACCAGCCTAGACCACCCAGAAGACTCGCGGTCACCCCTTGACTCAACACGAAGGTTAGGGCGAGGAGGAAGCTCCAACAGAGTAGGCAGCACCAACACGACCACTAGCGTCAATCAGATAGTCGTCCTGCAAGCCCAGATGCAGGAGAAGCAAAACCAAATGCTCCAAATGATGGAAATGTTGAAAGCCATTAGACCACCTCTTAAAGAAGCAGATGCGGGCCGTCTCTGAGAAGGAACCCATTTAAGAGGAAGGGAGTTAATTAGAGTAAGACTGCAAGGGGCAAGGGCAAATCCGCCCTGGCCGATGAGCACCACTCTGTTCGCTACCCCGATAAGTCCCAGATAGACAGTTGGCTACAACTCAACACCAAACTCGTGACTGTGCGAGGTACTGAATGAGAAATTCACAAGTAAGACTACCACCTACCAACCCAGTAAAGAGGTCTCCGCAGGCCCCCGGTTGGAGATAAAAAATGGACAAACTTTGATATGAGATGGTTGGTGGGCTGAAGAGCAAGCTCGAGACCTCAAACAGATAGGTGGAGCCCCAGACACAAAAAAATCGAGACCCCTTGTTCAGGTTAGTCCACCATTAACCTCCTAGATCATGGTTGTCAAGGTTCCAAAGAAGTTTAAGGACCTGACCATGAAGCCATATGGTGGCTCCAATGACCAAATCGAGCACGTAGAGACCTACATTTCATTTATGAAGTTGCACAACATCTGAGACGCCATCCGTCATCAGGTATTGCGACTCCCCTCTGTGGAACGACAAGGTTATGGTTCTGGTAGCTCAAGAGGGGCCTCATCGCCTCCTTCGAAAAACTCGCCGAACTCTTCGTGGACCAATTCATGTCTAGTGAAGACAACCGACGTACGATTGCCCACCTGATGACACTGAAGCAAATTGCCTGAGAGACACTCAAGAAATATGTCACTTCATTAAAAAAAGGAGGTAGTAAAGGTGCTCGACTATTCTGATGAGGCCGCCATGATTGCTTTCAACCATGGGGTGATGGACAAAAGCTTAGTCTTTTCTCTCTCCAAGAGGCCGCCCAAGACACTACCGAAGTGCTTAACCTAACGAATAAATCAATGGTCTCTGAGGACCACATTCTCGCAAGTATTCAAAGCAACCTTATCGAATTAGAGAAATCGATA
The DNA here is from genome assembly GCA_026257165.2 of Telfairia occidentalis. Lineage (NCBI taxonomy): Eukaryota > Viridiplantae > Streptophyta > Magnoliopsida > Cucurbitales > Cucurbitaceae > Telfairia > Telfairia occidentalis. Next base: position 5,983 of record JAOANK020846740.1, on the reverse strand, counting down.
CCAATCACGAAAAAGAAAGGGTAGAGTATAATAATCAAAGAGCCCCGAAGGATGATCGCCATAACGGCTGCAGCGGAAATAGGTCCTCCTCTCAGACGCCCAGGTTTGAAAAGTATACACTTACTACCATTTTGGTAAATAAGATCCTGATTGCTATGGAAGACATAGGCCTACTTGACCATCCAAACAAGCTCCAGGCTAGAATGAATAAGAAGGATTGCAGCAAGTATTGTCATTTTCACAAAGACCACGACCATGACACGGCAGACTGTTGGGACCTTAGAGAACAGATTGAGACCTGGATCTATAAGGGACGCTTCAAGAAGTATGTACACAACTGGGGTACAACCTTCGTTGTCACTCAAGCCAGCAGTGAGAGCCGTGAAAGGTCTAAGTCACCTAGGAAAGATTGACCTGCAGAGATTCTCATGATATTCGGAGGGCCTTCAGGCGGCCACTCTGGAAATAAAAAAAAAGTCCTCGTTCGAGAAGCCAAACATGAGGTTTGCCTAGCCAAGATACTCATTGCGCTAGCCAAGATCATGTGACGAGGATGCAGTGGGATGTTTGACACCACACAACAACGCCCAGGTTATCCAGGCGAAGGTTGATCACATTAAAGTCCATCGCGTCTTGGTAGATGGGGGATGCGTCAATGAACATTCTTTCATTCTCTACGTACTCAACCTTGAGATGGGGGAGAAGCCAGCTGAAACCATGCCCAACCCCCCTCGTTGGCTTCTCTGGCAAGTGAGTCATGTCGAAATGATGTGTCGAGCTCCCCATCTTGGGGGTGAAGGCTCCACCAAGTCACTCACATTGTAGAGTTCGTGGTAGTCAATGGAACCTTAGTCTACAATGCCATCCTTGGACGACCGACTATCCATGCCCTTCAAGCCATCCCGTCAACATATCACCAGATGATAAAATACCTCACGCCCAATAAGGTGGGCATCGTCTGAGGCGAGCAGCGCACATCAAAGGAGTGTTACCTATTGGCCCTCAAATGAACTCCCACTATAAGCACAGTTAATCATGACAAATAGCTAGTGCTCGTGCCGATAGACGAGTTAGAAAAACAAAGCTCCCCTACAGAAGAGATGGAGAGCATATCTTAGGGGAGGGCGATAAGGAGCTGCAAATTGGCACTCGAAGGAGGACCAAAAGAAGACGGCCTTGATCGACTTCCTCAAAGCCAACGTCAACGTCTTTCCTTGGTCTCATGACGACATGCTAGGCATAGACCCAAACGTGATGGTCAACTACTTGAATATCGATCCGCAGTTCAAGCTTGTTAAGCAAAAATGCTAACCTGTTGACACCGCAATGAGCGTCGTAATTGCAGAAGAGGCGAAGAAACTCCTTAGTGCAGACTTCATCAGCAAGGTATACTACTTCTAGTGGCCCTCAAATGTCGTCCTCGTTAAGAAAGCCAAAGAAAAATGGAGGGTTTGCATCAATTTCACAAGCCTCAACAAGGCTTGCCCAAATGATAGTTTTTCTTTACCTCGAATTAACTAGTTGGTCGACCCCACAGCTGGTTACGAGCTCATCTCATTCATGCATGCATATTCTGGCTATATCCAGATTCGTATGCGCGAGTCAGACCACGAGCATACCTCCTTCGTCACCAACTAAGGCCTATATTGCTATAAGGTTACTTTGGCCTGAAGAACGCTGAAACCATGTACTAGAGGATGGTGAACATGATACTCGCGAACCAGATCGGTCATAACATGGAAGTCTATGACGACGACATGCTCATAAAAAGCAAGACCTCAGACCAAAATGTGACTGACCTTGCCGAGGCCTTTGCTATTTTCAGATCTTACTCGATGAAGCTCAACTCGGGCAAATGTGCTTTCGGTGTATCTTCAGGCAAGTTCTTGGGTTTCTTGGTCCACCAGTGTAGAATCAAAGCCAACCCCGACAAAATTAGGGCCATCCTTGATATGGAAGGTCCAAAGAACCTTAAGCAACTACAGTGCCTGAATGGATGGGTAGCTACCCTGAGCAGATTTGTGTCCCAGGTCACTAACAGATGTCTCTCCTTTTTCAAGGTCATGCACCAACAAGGTTAGTTTGATGGGACAACAGAGTGCGAGAGGGTATTTCTAAAGCTTAAAGAATACCTCACCTCGGCACCTCTGCTCACGAAGCCCATACTTGGGATGTACCCTTCTCATATACCTAATTGTTTCTGAAACTGCCATTAGCTTAGTGTTGTTGAAAGAGGAGGGAGGTGACATTGCCCAATATACTACACTAGCAAGGCAATGACAAAGGTTGAGATGTGTTACCCGAGCTTAAAGAAGCTGGCTCTCACCCTTGTCACTTTTGCTCGGTCCTCCGCCCGTACTTCATAGCGCACCAAGTGATGATCCTTACCAACGTCCCTTTAAAACAGGTGATGCACAAGCTTGAAGTCTCCGACCAGTTGATGAAATGGGCGATTGAGCTCAACAAATATGATGTCAAGTTTGAACCTTGGGTGGCCATCAAGGGGTAGGTTGTCGACGACTTCATAGCAGAGCTAACACCAGCAGTGACTCACTAATCTGAGGAACCCTAGTCACTCTACGTCGACGGAGCCTCGAACGAGAAGGGTAGTGGGGCAGAAATCCTCTTGATTTCCCCAAACATGTTCCGATTTGAGTACATTTTTCGGCCTAACGTCCTAGCGTCTAGTAATGAAGGAGAGTATGAAGTCCTCTTAGCCAGACTAAGGCTTGCCCTTGCGCTGGGGGTCACCAATTTGTCCTTCCTCAGAGACTCTCAGTTGATAGTTAACCAAGTGATGGTCGAGTATCAGGCTCGAGATGATCGGATGCTAAGCTACTTAGCTCGGGTAAGGGAGCTATAGGTTAAATTCAAAAGGTTTGTCATTTAGTAGATCCTCAACTCCCAAAACACCAACGGTAATGAATTGGCTAAGTTGACCTCAGCTTATGAAACCAGGCTGGGACGCACAGTCCTTGTGGAGTTGGCACACCCATCTGTAGATGATCATGCTATGGCCGGCATAACAGTGCTCCCATCGAGCTGGATGAATTCAATTAGGAAGCTCTTTAAAGGATACACCCCACAAGACCGACGTGAGACTCGGGCGCTCAGCCGCAAAGCTACCCACTACGTCATTCTAGGACGATGTCTTATAAAACGAGGGTACTTCATGCCTCTCTTATGCTGCCTCGATCCAATAGAAGCATATTATGTCCTTTATGAGGTGTATGAAGGGGTTTGCGACAATCATTTCGGTGTTTGGTTCTTAGCCACGAAGATCGTTTGGCAGGACTATTACTGGCCAACCCTAGGGTTGACGCCAAATGCTTCGTTCGACGATGTGATCATTGCCAACGCATCGCCTTCCAGCTCCGATAGCCCTCTTACAGGACCTTGGTAGTTAGCCTAGTGGGGGATCGACCTAATTGGACCCTTCACAATCAAGAAGGGGCAGACCAAATTTGTCATTGTCGCTATGGACTATTTTACTAAGTGAACGAAGGCTGAACGTTTGGCTATGATCACGGAGCAGTGGCTCACCAACTTCGTATGGCGAAACATTGTATGTTGATTTGGCATCCCATAGGCTTTGATCTCAGACAATGGACGATAGTATGACAACGCAAAATTCAAATCCTTTTATAACAACCACGACATCAAGAACTTCACATCATCTCTGACACACCTCAAGCTAATGGTCATGTTGAAGCCATGAATAAAATCATCAAGTGAGGGTTAAAAACCTGATCCAAGGCCCTCAAGGGTGCTTGGCCAAAAGAGCTTCCGACAGTACTGTGGTCATACTGTACCACCCTAGGCACCTCAACGGGTGAAACACCTTTCTTCCTCATGTTTGGATCTATAGTCGTGGTCCCTGTCAAAGTCAGATTGTCAGCCCTGTGTGTTGAGGCATTCAATGAGCAAATGAATAATCAGCATTTATACGTGCAACTCAACCTCCTTGACGAACTTAGGGGAGCTCAGATCTCTTCCAGGTAGAACATAAGCCATGAGTAACGAGGTACTATAACACCCGAGTAAGAATCATGTAATTCGAGGTGGGCGACCTCGTCTTGCGTCGCATCCTCCAAAAATTAGGTGCCTTAGAAACTCTTGAGGGAGCCCATACGAAGTAAAAGAGGTTTGTCGTCTGAAGTGTGTGCTTGTCAATCTGGATGGGAAAGTTTTACCTTATCCATGGAACGCCGAACATCTTAAACTTTATTTTCCTTAATGTAACTGGGTGTCCCTCTATAATGGGAACATGTCCTTTGCTTATTCCTTTTCAACCAATGAAATGATCTGAATTTGAGTCCAACATCGGTATTCACCGAGGTCCTCTCAAATGAAGGCCCCACCCTCGCGGTATATACGCACTTGCTCTAGTTAAAAGTAACTCTTGCTTGGCGGTGCTCCAGCCAAACTTGCTAGGGGTCGACGTGGGTGTTGTCTCGGCCTTGCCATTCCACACACCTATGTCTGAGGAAAAAGAGTCGAAAAGAAATAGTACACAAGTGAGAAAAAGGTGACATCATTTTATTCACAATTTAGAGCTACAACCCTAAAAGCCTAAGTACAACTTTAAAGCACAGCCATAGAAAGCCTAAGTACAAGATGGTCTACAGACTCACAATGCAGATCACACCTCTCTAGTCTCTGGCAAACCTCTAGCTTCATGGGCTTTCTCCTTCTGCTTTTTACCTGATTCTCTTTCGGTTGGATCACTAAAGATCGTATTAATCTCCCGTGGAGGGGAAGACCCATCATTCTCACCTCGACTTTCTCATTAGCCACTACTCTCTTCTACATATTCTTTTAGCTATCCTCATTGAATCAGCGTCTTAATGGCTTCTTTCAGGTCAAAGCAGTCAAAGGTTGCACAACCACGATCCCTGTGAAAAAGAAAATACTTATCTTTGTTTTGACAATGTGGCCCAAGCCTCATTTTAGCAGGCCACTTCAACAAATCTTTATTTTAGACTTCCAACAAGATCTGTTCCATTAAGACAATAGTGAGTGTATGTCAACCAAATTTGCTCGAGAGAAGATCCTATCGAGCAGAACGCTTTGGTCGATCTTCAGTCTTTTGCTTCTTCAGATTGGATCCATCGTCGTCATCCTTGCTCTTGTCTTTCAAAGGGTCGAATCGGCCGTTCTTATCATTAGGCACCCTTCTATGTAGTAACTCCTCAACAGTCATGTACTTTTGTGCCCTAGAGAGGAGTTTGACATAGCTGGTTGGTGTTTTTTTGCCCAACGACCATTAAAATTTATCATCCTTCAATCTAGCCACGATGGATGTGAGTGCTACTCGATTAGTGTAGCCTTCAATCTGTAGTGTTTCACTATTAAATAGCGATACATAATCTCAAAGAGTTTCATTTGCCATTTGTCTAATTGTCAGCAAATATATCAGCGACTTCTTTTGTTCCCAACCCCCCAAAAATTGGGTAACAAAAGTACATGCCAATTTCCTGAAAGAGGTAATTGACTTTTGTTTCAACTTACAAAACCACTTATGGACTGGTCTTGTTATAGTGAAAGAAAATGACCAACATTTGATAACATTTCGGTCTTAATGCAGCTCCATTCATGATCGAAATGTATCAAGATGTTCTATTTGCTCTTTTGATCCGTCATAAGGTTTCATTGTTGGTAACGTGAACTTAGCAGGAACTACTTCATACATAATCTCATCACTAAAAGGTAGGTCAACTTGGTCTAACAAATTTTCCAAGTCCAGCCTGGTAATACCTTGTTCCTTATTCATGTCACCGTGTTGATTTTGGATTCTCTGCAACTCGAGCACTGTTGCACAAATTGCTCACCCACAAGTGTACGAAGTCAAGTTTTAATATAGTGTAAGAGATTGAGTATCGTCCTCAGAATTGGGGTTCTAGTTTCCTTAATTACCATAAATAATATCATTCAATTTTATTTAGAAAAACCCACAGAAAGATTTATGCAAATTAACTAAATA
>JAOANK020846730.1:0-10387 GCA_026257165.2 Telfairia occidentalis | reverse complement strand
TAGAAATGTTGGAGAGAATAAGAGAAATTTTAAAGGACAAAAAAGTTGAAAATAAAATATTTGTTAAACAAAAAAAAGATTTGTTAGAAAGATAAAAAGTTATGATGAGAGAAGATTTACAAACAAAATTTTAGAAAAAAAAAAGATATATTTGGTAACTAGAGTCTTAATAAATTAGAAAGAGAAAAAATATAACCAGAGATACTTTAGAGAGAAATATGTTAGAGATAGAAATAAGTTTAAGAAAATAAATTTTAGAGAGTGAAAAGTTTGAGAAAAATATAAAAAATTTTAAAGACGAAAAGTGAGATATGTATTAGAAAAAAAAAAGAGAAATAAAAACCTATTTTAATTCTTTTTATGTATAATTTAAAAAAATAAATTTGAAAATAGAAATGTTTTATTTTTAAAATATAGAACAAAAAATTATTTACAATGCTCTTGATGAGATTTGAACCCAAAATTCAAGATTTAGCAAGAAGGGCATGTGACCAACATGCTAGGGGGCATACTAAGTAAAATAGGCCAAAAATATATAAAAATATTAGCACTCTTCAATAAACTATAGGGTTAAACCAAAAAAAGAAAAAAAAATCGAGGGGGGCATGTGCCCTCCTGCCCCCAACGTGGATCCGCCCTTGGTTACAACCTTACCATCTGAACTTCAATTTCTTCTGCAGAATGTTTCTAAACCATTTTACATTCATCGAAGGTTACATCTCGACTATGATACATTTTTCTTCACCTTTCTCTGTGCACAAAGTCTATAACCTTCCACTCCTTATGGATAGCCTAAAAACAAGCACCTTGTTGCCCTCTTATCCAATTTACATTCTCTTGAGTGTGCATAGGATGTACACCCAAAAACTCTCAAATTGCTTAGGTCTGGTAGATGTCCAGACCACTTCTCATAGGGAGTTTTGAACTCTATTGTAGAAGAGGGACTTTTATTCACCAAGTATGTTGTAGTAGTCAAAGCTTCACCCCGGAACTCCTTTGGTAGAGATGCATTGGACAGAAGGCACCTAACTTTCTCAAGCAAAGTACAATTCATCCTTTCTGCCAATCCATTTTTATGTGGCGTGCCCCTAACTGTCAAATGCCTCTGTATACCTTCTTTATTGCAGAAGTTCTTAAACTCAGTACTAAGAAACTCCAAGCCATTGTCTGTTCTTAAACATTTTAGTTTTTTTTAATTGTCTTTTCACCAGTGTCTTCCATTCCACAAATATCTTAAAGGTTTCATCATTGGATTTATGTAAAATAGTCCACACCTTTCTAGAGTAATCATCAACAATAGAAAGACAATATTTTGCACCTCTCATAGTTGGTGTATTTTTCAGGTCCCCAAAGATCAACATGAACATAGTCTAGGCTTTTCTTGGAATAGTGTTTACCCTTTCCAAATGAAACTCTAGTAGACTTCCCATAAATATAATGTTCACATATATCTGGTGATCCAATAGATGATTTTCCAAGAAGTCCTTGAGAACGAAGTTCTTTCAAACCTCTCTCACTAATATGCCCCAGCCTCATGTGCCAATGTTTGGCCTCTTCTTATTCTTTAGAAGAGACTACTGACAACTGTGCTGCCATCAAGGATATATAAACCATTATGCAGCTTCCCTTTTGCCTTCACAATAGCTCTTTTAATAATCTTCATGGTGCTATTCTCAAATTTACATATATAGCCTGCTTTATCAAAGACTTCAAGTGATAGGAGGTTCCTTATAAGATTTGGTACAAATCTGACCTCAGTTAGCTCCCTGATTTGCCCATCGAACATCCTTAATTGAATGCTGCCAATGCCCTTAATTGAGCATTCCTGATGGCTTCCTTAAAGGATTTTTCCTCCTTCAATTTCAGTATACTTTTGGACCACTTCTTATTTGGTGTCATATGAAATGAACACCCTGAGTCCAAAATCCATTCAAAATAAAAATTACTTTCAGACACTGTCAAAACTTTAGCAGTCTCAAAATTCTCAGTAATATTTGCATTGTGTGCTTTGTCATCTTTCTTGGACTCATTTTTTCTCTTGTTCTTAAGTTCAAAGCAATTTCTTTGAATATGACCCTCTTTATGACAGTAGTAGCATTTCTTAGTTTTTCCTTGAGACTTTGATCTTGTCCTATTTGAGTTTTTATTATATTTCTTCTTTGTTCTTCCCTTAGCTATAAGTGCTTCAGACTCTTTTCCTTTGTTTTTCTTCAGTTCTAAATCTCTTGCTCTTAGCAAATTCAAGACAATATCCAAGGTGAAACTATCCCTTCCATATTTAATTGCAGATTTACTTCACTATATGAGTTAGGAAGGGAATTGAGGAGAATAATGGTTTTATTCTCATCAATGTTACTGAGATCCAAAACAATTCGGTTAAACTCATCAAGGTTGTGTTACAAGTCTTTATTCACATCCATCTTGAAACCAAAAAATTTCTCCTTGATATAAAATTTATTAGTTAACGATTTTGTAAGGTAAACAACATCTAACTTAGTCTAGATTTCCAAAGTAGTAGTGGCTTCGTGAACTTGACCTAACACATTGTCAGCTAAGTATAGGATAATTGTACTAAATGAAATTTCCTTAACTTTAGCAACTTCTACCTCTGCAAGAGACTCAATCCCAGTTGTGGATTCATCTAGGGCCTTAGACACTTTCTGCTGTACAAATAATGCCCTCATTTTCTTCTTCCACAACCCAAAATCTCCTTTCCCATCAAAGCGCTCCACCTCAAATTTTGCAGCCATTACAAAAGAACTAAGTTAACTTTATAAGCTATTTCAAGCTCTGATACCAAATTGTTGTAACAAAGTGCAAAACCACAGAGAATTCAGTCCAGTTGAAACACTATCACAAAGAAATAAACTCAACCAATTAGAATCTTTGCTACTCAATTCGATTAGAAAGTAAGAACAATAAAACATAGTAGAGAGAAGAGAAATACACACAGGGTTATAGTGGTTCGATCTAATACGATCTACATCCACTTAGGAGGCCATCTACTAATCAGTAAGCATCAACAACAATATAGAGATTCAACACTCTTTCACTCAACTTACTGCAAAAGCCAGAGAATAATCACAATCCCTTTTACAATGAGCACTCAAAAGAAAAAATAAGAGTGATTACACAATCTCTAATTCAGCTCACACAAGCACATGTCTCAAACCCAAGAAGAAAAATAGACGAAATTCGCTCTCTCAACTCCAATAGAAGAGCTTTCAATTTTCTTTTTCACACCTTCTTCAATTGTTTTGGAATTTTCTCTTGTAACTAACTTCTATGCAAATAGCAAATGCTAGCTGTAGGAATATCCTGAAGCTCCAGACCCGCTTGGTTTGACCGGGTCCAATAAATTGGAATAAAAACATGTTTTAAATCTTTAGCTGAGTTGTACACTTTAGCTTACATCAGCAATGTTTATTTGGATATCAACAATAACATAACTCATATTCTTATGGTGTTGATTATCGTGTTTTGGTCAAGATTTTGCTAAACTACTTTAGCAAATTCTTTTGAGTGTAACCCATATTTTAGATCCTATAGCTTCATCCCAACAAGTGTCGTCGTAGGGTAGGTCAAGTATTGGAACGAAACTACTATCTTATCCTTCTCAGGAAATTCACCCTGATATTGATCCATGTAAATACCTTCTATAGGGAGACGGTCCAAAAGCTACCGCGAGGCCCCACATGAACCTCACGTTATGAACCCAACAATGGAGACTATAGGATACATTATCATATATCTTTCTCCCACTCAATATTTTATTAAGTTTTGAGATTTTCAAAATTCAGAAAATAGTCTTTGGGCTAAATAAAAAATTTTTAAGTTAACTCCAACCTAATTCATTTAACTCTTTAAGGTGGGTTAGGTTAATTTTAATGTGAATTATCGAGTTCTAACCTAATTAAAACCATTTGCATTATGAACCTTCTTAATGAAATTAAGTAAAACATTGACCAATTAAACTTCTAGGCTAAGTCGAGGTGTTCCTTTTTAGTCAACTTAAAAACTCCATCCTAGTCAGGACTTGCCTTAGATAGAGTTACCTTGTGAGCAATTTTTATTTAATTTCACTAATTTTTAATTAAGACTTAATTAAAATAATTAATTAACCTACGTGTCTTTAAGGCCCAATTTATTTAAACAAATAAAATCCACATTAATTAAACAATTTTAGTTTCTATTAGTTTTTAAACTATTTAAAACCAATTAATAAAAGTCTAATTTAGTTTCTAATTAATTTTTAGAACTATTCTAAACTAAAATTTTTAACTAAATTATTAACCTAATCAAATTAGGAAACATTCAAACATTCCATAAAATAACAATTATTTTAAAAATGCATGAATGAATAACTTATGGTGGGAATTTAAAATATTATATGACATACATTTGCAATATAATAAATAAATCATGCATCCTATGCAAAATAATATATACATCACATGCATATCATAAATATTTAAAACTATATTGAACATATAATAATAAACAAAAAAAGCAAATTTGACCGGCATATTTGACATATCCTAAGAAATTGAACATAAAATTAAAATTACATAATTTTAAACCAAGACATATCTTGGTCTTCAATTTCTTCAACCTAGGCCCACAAAAATTAGAGTTTGCAAAGAAAACCCTAAAATTTATCTCTTTTGCCGAATGAGTAGCTGCCACCATCAAGAAGCTCTCGAAACATCATACGTCGAAAGTCATTCAATTGAAAGGAAAAAAAAAGTATCTTATATAGATCAAGTTAACTTTTTTTTTTTTGAAGTAAAGCACATTAAAAGACAAAGCATTATAAAGCAAAATCCCTTAACACAGAGTCCACCCACGAAGGAGTGTTATCTCTGTCCCAACTTTCAGAAGCCATCGTTGCTGCTGCGTGTTTGGCCAAACAATCAGCCAGAGTGTTGGCGTCTCTGCCAATATGGGTAAACTCAATTTCTGACCAGTTCCCAGCAAGCTCTAGCACTACCGTGATAAACGCTGCAATCTCGGACAGATCCGAGCCTTTCTTGTTGAGCAGGTGAATCACAGCTGAGGAATCTAATTCGACCCTGACGGGAAGATGAGAGATATTTCTTAAAGCCTTTAAACCCTCCTCAATTTCTAAAGTTTCCAAGATTTTGATTGGTCATCGGTGTTGAATACATTTGTAATATGCTTTCACGATCTGTCCTTGGCAGTCACGCGCTACCCAGCCCACACCACCTCTGTCCACAGCATCCATCCAAGAGGCATCAACATTGAGTTTCAAGTAGCCCGTAGGAGGACAGCTCCAGACCACAGCAGTGACTGGATGGGTATCAGTCACAATTAGCGCCCCTTCATCTTGATTTTTGAATTCGGAAAGATAGCGCTCAACTGAGATGCTTAGATTCAAACTGTCTTTGTGTCCATTTCTGAATAAAGCTTGGTTCCGAAACTCCCAAATCTGCCAAAGTATTATCACAAATTTTTCCATATTTGTTCTGTCTAAACTTCGCCATGCCCAATCAAAATAGGTAGGGATTGTCCATTCAGACCTGAAATCAAAAGATAAAGAATCAACTGGGACTATAAAATCATGCCATAAATTTCTTGTTACCTTGCATTTCCAAAAAAGATGCCTGTTGTCTCTGGGTGTTGTCCACACAAAACACACAAAGGATCGACGTTAATTCCCTTATGAAGCAGATTAGTACGAGTAGGGAACATTAATCCTCCAAAACCGTTTCCAAAACTATTGTTGTGCCTCTGTATTTGACATGGACACTTCGTTCCTGTTTGCTTCCATCATCCCAAGCTTATAGGCACTTTTAACTGAAAAAATACCTTTATCATCATAATTACAAATAATTTCATCCTCCCGTTGGTGTCTTGTTATTGGGATACAAAGAATTAGATTTTCTTCCTCTTCCAAAAAGCTAGTTCTAATTCGGTCTTCCATCCAGCTTCCATGATCATGTTTCAAATAAGCCACATTTCTGCCTTTTAGATAATCGGCCACACTGATAGGCTTGGTATTACCCATTCTTGGAATCCAAGGATCTTTCTCAATATCCACCGACTTTCCATCCCCAATCTTTCACCTGTATCCTTTTTCAAATAACTCCCACCCCAAAAGAATACTCCGCGAAACATATGATGGATTAGAACCAAGTTGAGCAATCATGTACCTGACTGGAAGTACCTCCCTCTTAACACCTGGAAAAACAGACTATGTGGGTGACAGATTAATTGCCAGCTTTGTTTGGCCAGCATAGCTTGGTTAAAAACTGTTATATCCCTGAAACCCAGCCCTCCTTGGTCTTTACCAGTACAAAACCTCTTCCAACTACGCCAATGAATTTTCCTATGCCCCTTAGTAGAACCCCACCAGAAATTAGCACACATGGAATTTAGTTTTTGACAAAAAGAGCTTGGAAGTTTAAAGCATCCCATAGCATAGTTAGGAATAGCCTGTGCAACTGCCTTAATTAGAGTTTCCTTACCATCAGACGAAAAAAGCTGGGCTTGCCAACCTTGTAGAGTCTTCCAGACACGATCTTTTATATCCATAAATATTTTCGATTTATTGCACGATGTTTGTGAAGGAAGACCCAAGTAAGGACCCAAGGTTGCCGTTTCCACTATCCCCAACTCTTGGTGAACATAATGTTTAATACGATCATCTGTATTTTTACTAGCCATGAACATCGACTTTTCATAATTTACTTTTTGCCCTGAAGCCTGTTCATAAGTTACGAGAATACTTTTGATCGTCAGACAATCTTTTTGTCATGCTTTAAAGAAAACCAGGCTATCATCTCCATAGAAAAGGTGGTTAATAACAGAACAATAATTGTTAATTCGTAACCCAGAAAAGTTACTAATATGCTTCTCTGTTTAGAAGTGTCGAGAAACCTTCTGCGCATATAAGAAAAAGGTAAGGAGACAAAGGGTCGCCTTGTCGTAACCCCCTTTGGGGCCTAAAGCTATCAGTGCGTTCACCATTGCCCAAGACTGAGAAGTTGACAGACTCCAAACATCGCATTATCAATTTATACAAGCCTTGGCGAAACCCATTTTATCCATAATTTGTCTTAAATAGGTCCAGTCAACTCTGTCATATGTCTTGCTCATATCCAGCTTCATAGCAATTATACCATCCTTTCCTGAGCGTTTGTTATTAATTGCATGTATGCATTCAAAACCTAACAAGGCATTATCATGAATAATCCGGCCTGGGACAAATGCAGATTGGCTTGGCGAAATGATTGAGTCCAAGACTCGCTTTAGTCTGTTTGCCAATGTTTTGACAATTAGTTTGTATATAACATTGCAGAGGCTGATTGGCCTGAAGTTCGACATTTGTTTGGGCTCTTTCACCTTTGGAATCAAGGCTAGAAGGGTCGTGTTCAGCTCTTCCAAACTTCTGTTTCCATTAAGAACTTGCAAGCAAACTCGAATTGTATCATCTCCTACAATATCCCAGTAGCGTTGGTAGAATAACGCTTGGACACCATATGGACCTGGAGCTTTATTTGGATGCATGCCTTTAAGGGAGTCCTCAATCTCCTGTCTTGTAAACTCTTTAGTTAGGAAACAATTTTGCTCTTCCGTTAATGTCTGGGGGATGCAATCCACTATGTTCTTGATAGCCGTCGAGTCTGGTATAGAGGAATTAAAAATGTCCAAAAAATATTGATTAGCTATCTCCAAGATACATTGCTTTTCCATTTGCCACATTCCATTTGCATCTAGAAGTCCATGAATTACATTTCTTTTTTTACGTTGAGTTGCCTTCATGTTGAACCACGCTGTGTTGCTATCACCCCATTTAAGCCAATCTTCTCTCGATCTTTGCTTCCAGTAAATTTCCTCCTCTTCCAGTAAATTTTTCAAGTCCTTATTTTTCTGAATCCATTGTTGTCTCCATTGGCTATCTGTTCTCTGTTCCAACCGTCGAATGCCCATTTCTGTCCTTTGAATTGCCCCTTTTAAAGAGCCTTCCAAACGATCCTTGTTCCAGCATGCTAATTCTTTAAGGCAACTAGCTATCTGAGCTTGAAACTCCTTTCCATTCGTGCTCTGATGATGTCTCCATTTCTGAGTAATAATTTCCCTACAGCCAACAGACCGTGTCCAGGTTTCTTCAAAACGGATGGGTTTGCTCGACTGCATGGATCTTCCTCTACCCTTTTCCCCTGTGTTCCAGGATGCTATTATTGGGCGGTGATCCGAGTTTGTAAAGCCCAAATGCTCCACCCTGAATCTCCACCCCTGCAAAGCATATCATGCGTTAATAAAAACCTATCTAGCCTTTCCCATATATCACTACCTGACATGTTCCTTGGAGCTCTGATCCATGTATAATAATCTCTCGTATAACCCGAGTCAAGAAGATTACAGCTCTCAACGACATCCCTGAATGCAGATATTGAGATGGGGTTCTATCTACTCCTCCTGTCTTTTTAGCATTCAGTAAAATTTCATTGAAATCGCCTCCAATAATCCACGGGAGATTCATTACTGAATTTAAGCGCTCTAGCAGTTGCCACGACAAATATCTTTTACTTTTGTTAGGGTTCCCGTAGAAACCAGTGAAACGCCAAGTCCCACGGATATCAGTAATGGTTACATTTATATGATCTGCAGAAAAAAAGACAATATTAGCATTAAGACCACTATTCCAAAGCAACATCAAACCCCCACTCAGACCAGTACTCGGAACACCAAAACAACAATCATAGCATAAGTGTTTCTTTATTTTTCCACTAATATCTGTTTTACACTTAGTCTCCATTAGAAACACTAAATCAGGTTTATTATTCTGCACAACATGACATAGTGCTCGGAATGCTCGAGGGTTCCCCAACCCCCGAACATTCCAGCATAAGATTTTCATAATTCCCGGCGGGGCTGTGAGACAGCTCCCGCCAATCCTTCTTCAAATTGATATGAAATTGTTGATGAGATCTCTGTGCAGTATCTTTTCGAGTTAATTTCCTCATGTTCGTCGTTCAACACATGCTTTGTCCCTGCTAGCTGTGTTGTCGTAGCTTCTGTGTCCGCCAAAATGCCACCTGCAAATTCTTTCCTTTTGTTTTTGTCCCTTGCCATGCGCTTCCATTTTTTCTCTTTACCCTCATGCCAATCCATGGGTTGTTGTCCATGTTTAGGCCCATCACAGGCCATAGGGACATTCATAGTTTTGTCCATCCCACTTGTGTTGTTGCATGTTGCTCCCTTTGCAGATGTGAAATGGGCCCAAACATCATTCACTTCATTAGGCCCAGTAGTTTTGTCTAGCTTGTGCACATGGGGTTGCGTTTGAAAAGTAACTGCCTCCACCTCGTCCAAATTCTTTGCCAAATAATTAGTGAGTCCACTAAATATTTTAGATATTTTCGAGATATTAGTATCCACCGTGATTTGGTCTACACTTTCCATAACACTCTCCAAATCAGCATCTCTCATCATTAATGCACCTTTACTGCCCAGATTCTCTGCAATCTCCTTCGTCGGCGTGGCCATCGTGGGATTAGCCTGCAAAGGTTGGTCGTGTTCGGTGGTTTTGGTCGTGGAATTTTCCACCACCGTTAGGTTTTTCTCCACTGGCATGTCTTGTTTCACATCAGAATTTCTATGCAGTTCTTCTTCCCAGCTCTCTTCTCCCCATCTACCAGTATCGTCTTGACGCCCTCTCCTTCTGCCTCGGCCCCCATTCCTTCCGCCCCTATAGTTGTCCAGTTTTCTCTTACCCGGTGTTGCCTCCCTCATCCATGCACCATATTGTAGAGCTTCTAAGTCCGCTGTTGATGTCGGCTTCGTACATTCCTTCATGATATGTCCAAGTTTTCCACATTCATAACAAAAATCAGGAAGTTTCTCATAAGTTATTGGTACCTACGAATGCTCCTCCATGGATCCGATTTTTATTTTCACCCCTTGCCGCAGTGGTTCTTTAACATTAATACGCACCCGAACTCGAAGAGACCAGCCCCAACATCTATCATCTTCATCAGTTTCAATCCTCTCAAATTGTCCAATCATATTACCCAACGTTGTAGCCATTTTCCTTGTGAATCCCGCAATAGGTAGATTATGAAAGTTTACCCAAAAGGATACAAAATTGAAATCAAGAGCGACAAATTTGCACATACCTCTGGGGTCCTCAAGTAAAAGCAGACCTTTATCGAAGAACCAAGGTTCTTTCTCCTTGATTCGATTTTTATCTCGGATGTTCTTGAACGTACACAAGAAAATGTTTTTTCCCACTGCTTCAATTTTCACCCCAAGGCCCAACTCCGATATTTTCAGCATCAAGTGCTTAAAGATCTCGTTATTGATTGTTTTTGTGGTTTAAATCTTGCAAACCAGGCCATTCTTGAGGTCCTTGTCAAAGTCC
>JAOANK020846722.1:0-10387 GCA_026257165.2 Telfairia occidentalis | reverse complement strand
AGTTGTTATGTTAATTGTGGATGCCAGGGGCATTATTGGAATATTGTATATTGGATGCCTTGAGGCTTCAAATTGTATGTTATGTGTTTGGGACCTGTCCATAGTTATAGTCTGTGTGTTGCATGTTCATGAGTTAGGAGTTATACCATCTCTGCTTAGTGATGTGTTTGAGGACGTCCATGAATGTATTCTTCGCTTTGTGCTGCTGTGTGCTGAGGTGTCTTTGTGGGATAGTCTATCTTTACTGTGTGCTGAATGGAGAACCTCCTTAAGATACATTTTGTGCTTTGTGCTGTTGTGTGCTTGAGGTGCCTCGAGATGATAGTCTTGTGAGAGTTAGAGAGTAGGTCCCACATGAGATGCATGACTCTTTATGTTTGCATGTCCTACCCCAGGGGTCGGATTTACTTACTGGGTATATTTTATATACTTAACCTATTCCTTTTCTTTTTTTATTTAGGTAAGAGCAAGGACTACATGGGTGGATGGCGAGGAGGGTTGCTTAGAGGCCATGGTCACACGTTGCAATCTTCCACATGAGTCTACGTTAGGAGTTGCATAGTTTTCTTTTAATGTTGGATTGAATGTCGTATTTTTGAATTGTGTTTAGTTTCCCTTTTAATTGTTTTAAATTCGGAATCCCAGCTATTTTCATTATACTATTTGAACTAAGTTATTTATGTTTTTATGGAAATTGATTACAAATTTGGGAAAATCTTTTTAAAACTTTTAATTAAAATCATGCATGCTAGTAGCGACTGTTGACTAATACAAGATGCAAGTGTACACCCTGAAGTAGTAGTAAACAAGGTCGATCCACAGGGACAGTTGAACAAAATCTCTAATTAAAAGCCACTGTTTGGGAGAATGGAAGTCACCAAACTTTAGTTTGATAAAAGACCAAAATAGACCAAGAAATTAAACGATAAACTTTAGTAGATGATTTGGTGAATACTTCGTGCAAAATAAGTAAGAACAAACTCAAGTTAGGGAATTCAATTGCTGACTGTCACAAGATGCTACAACATTTCTATACTGCTTAATACCATTGAAACAACTCCTATGCTCCTTCCGAAGTCACACTACTTAGTCCATTTCCATGCTCTTAGTTGATTTTAAGCTCCAGTGTCCTTTTTATGCATTAGGGAGATTCCTAGCTCACTCACGAATCCAAACTTAGATTCAGCTAATGAGAGTATTAAAGTGGTCACTTAGTGCTTCCTTTCCCAAAGTCACACTAAAATGTAAAATGTAGAGATGGCCAACCAATACATTCAGATTAATCAAATAAATCTCATTAATACTCTTTAAAAAGCTAGCTAACAGCTGCTGTACAATCTTGCAACAGTTCAACAAAATAATTCTCTAACCCTTATCTTAGAGTGTTTAGTTCATGCTTAAAAGTAAAGAGAAATAACTACCTAAAAGTAATTTAAACATGATCAAAGGAAATAAAAAAAAATTCGGAATACTCAATGATTAAAAAAGAAAAGGAAGTTTAACACCAACTTAGTCTAAAAGAAGAAAGAGTAGGACAAGAGAGGTAGAGGGGGAGAAGAGGAGAAGCGTTCTTTCCAAAAGTGTTTTCCCCTTTTAGCAAGCTTTTCTCTTCCTTTCCTTCTTGGGCGAATTCTCTCTGGACAACTCCAACTCTCTTGTCTCTTTCTCCCAAATTAGAGGAATTGAGTAATGAATTATGTTGCTCCGTAATTGGGGGCTATTTTCTCTTTTAGCCACCTTTTCTCTTCCTTTCCTTCTTGGGCGAATTCTCTCTGGACAACTTCAACTCTCTTGTCTCCTTCTCCCAAATTAGAGGAATTGAGTAATGAATTATGCTGCTCCGTAATTGGGGGCTATTTTCTCTTTTAGCCACCTTTTCTCTCACCATCTTATCCACTTTGGCAACCAAAAAGGGCTGAATTGGCTAATTAATCCACGTGGAGCTCTTTGACTGGTTCTTCCAGCTGAATCATGTGCCAAATGCCAGCTCAATTAATGAGGTTCTGTGTCATTTCCCTTTTTCTCCAGCATAATAATGCAACAAAAATTTCTTCTGTCAACTGGGATGCTACAACATAATTGGCAATTTCACACAGATTAGTCATTTTTCTTTAAATTTTCATCACTTAACCTTAATCACACTAATCATCAATTCATTAGCTCAAAAGTAAATACAAGTGCTAGATCACATAATTTAGGCTCAAAGAAGTATAAAAAATGTCATACATGACTCATAATGCACTTAAAAGACACCCAACTTAACTCTTATTCTAAGAGCTAACAAATTTGAGAAAATCTTTTTAAAACTTTTAATTAAGAGCATGCATGCTAATAGCGACCCCTAGGCAATCTAAATTTAGAAGTCGGGTAGTTACAGATGGCATTAGAGCAAATACGGTTATGTAGACCGCTTACATCATAAGCACTGGTGTGCCACCATGGCCATGTAGCAACCACTTTGTCACCACAAGGTATGCCTCTATTTGAGATTAAGGTTACTTATGCTCTAAGAGAACATGATAGGTTTGCTTGTGCTTATATTGTGAATTGTTTGATGAGTTGTACGATAGATAGGCTGACTAGGCTTAGTTTTAGATCATGTCTCCTCAGGGTAGAGGAACCGGACGTCGAGGTAGAGGTAGGGGTAGAGGCAGGGGTCGAGCAGTCTCACTGCCTGCAACACCTGAGGATCAGCCGGAGGAACAACCCAGGGAGCAGTGGACAGGTCAGTCGATTCCCCCTGCAATAGAACCTTTGACGACAGAGTCCGTGCAAGGCATGGTACAGGCCGCAGTGAACAGTTAGATGCTGCAGTTATTCCAAAGTTGTGGAAGCATGTCGACCCAAGCTAGATACTTGAGGGACTTTAAGAAGTACGACCCTCAAGTCTTCAACGGAGTGGCAGTCGATTCTACCAAGGCAGAGTCTTGGTTGTCCTCTATCGAGACTATTTTTCGATACATGGATTGCCCTGAGCGCACCTTTGGTGGGAATTCGCTGAGCGCACCTTTGGCGCTTCACCAGCCACGTGGGCCCAGTTCAAAGCAACATTTTTCTTACAATACTACCCGACTGTGACATGTTTTGAAAGGAAGACATAGTTTTTGAGTCTAAGGCAGGGCAGTCGAACAGTGGAGGAGTATGGGCGTGAGTTCACAGGCTATCACGGTATGCCTCGGACTTGGTGGACACCGAAGATGCCAACAAGACTGAGTGTTTCATCACGGGGCTCAAAGACGGAGTTTGGGGTATTGTAGCGGCTTGTTGTTCACAAAATTAGCATCAGCTCTGAAGGCAGCCTCCCTGATTGATTCAAAAGGCACTCGTGTTCAAGCGCAGGCCACACTGGAGACTATCAGTTTCCAGTTAGAAGCGGCGTCAGGATCCAGTTCAGAACAAAAGAGGAATTTTGACGTGACAACAACCATTCATCCTCAGTACACCCAGGGTAATAATACTAGACCTAACCAAGATCAAGATCAAAGGCAGTGAGGTAGGAACCAAGATAGACCATGGTGCAGGACGTGCGGGAAACAACACTAGGGACGTTGCGTGGCCGGCAGCAAGCTTTACTTCAAATGCAACCAGGAGGGCCATATAGCTTGGTATTGCCCGAAGAATGTAACAGGAGGAGGAAGTGAAGATCGAGTGGCTGAGCAGACCCAAGAATAGCAACTTTCGAGGACGAAAGTTCTTAAGGAGGGTAAGTTGCATCGTCCCTTAATTTTTTTCTTTTATTGTTCGAGTTAATTAAGGGACTAAATTTTGACTTTATTTTTATGATTATTGGATGAGGACTTCATAAAAATTATTTTATTGGTTTAATGAGGGTTTAATTTTGGGAAAGTTAGGAGAAAAACTCAAGTAATGAAATTCTCATAATTATAATACTTAGGTCTAGGGTTTAAGGTTGAGGTGAACCCTATAAATATATCATTAAGACCCTAGCCACCAAAACCCTTTTCTTATTCCAAAAAGAAAGAGGCCATCCCAATTTCCCCCTTTTTTTTCTCCTTTTCACGCCAACTTTCCTCATTCCCCTTGAAATTTTTCTTCCTCTCAACCAAATCTCCCTCCCTCATGTGCACTCATCTTCCAGAAGGAAGTAGCAGGTGGCGGCAGAAGCTGATCGACGATCGGGATTGGCGGCGGCGACGGCAAGGTGTTTTCCCTCTTCGTATTGATTTCACCCACTTCCATAGCTCCGTTTTAGCCCAAATGTTGAGGACAACCTCCTCATCACCTCCTCATATCCCACCAAGAACATGTAAGGCATAAGAGTTTTCTAACTTTATGTTTTCTTGAGTTTTTCCAATTTTAACCACGTTTTACCATTTTTCTCGGTCTTTCGAAAGGGCAATTTTGGCAAACAAAGGGTCGGGAAGCACCAGGAGGTCAAGATCCACACGTTGGCAAATCAGAATCACGATCGGAGCAGCGGTGGAAGCTCATGCGCAGCAAAAGGGAGGACAGGCGGCGACGCGTGTGACCCACGCACCGAAGCTTCAGGCTGCACGTGGCGGCGCGTCGGCGGTCCTTTCGAGGTGATTCCAGTGGCGTTGAACTCGTGATGGTGAGTAGATTTCAAAATTGGTCCCTGTTTGCCAATTCGAGGTGGTGCGTGGGAGGCACTCTTCGAATGGCAGCTCTTGGCGGCAGCGCATGGGCTGTAGCCGGTCCAGAAACAATAGTGTCTTCCTAGTGTCGTCTGCCCCTCGAAACGCTAACTTTCCTTTTCAGTTTAATTAATTGGAATTTCGGACTAATAAGGGTATTTTTGGTATTTTGGACTTAGGTTGCTTAAAGAATCCATTACCGATCTTCCTTGGCTTCACTTGCTGTTTTTCCTGCGATTTGAGGTAAGTGACTTTGCTCCTGAATGAACCATAGGGCTAGGTTAGTAACTTGATTGATTTGTATGTTGCATGTATTAACCATGCTTACGTTATGTAATTGTGAATTGAGCATGATAGTGTGCTGGTAAGATAAGCATGATGAGTGCATAGTTGTTCTGTGAATTGTGGATGCCAGGGGCATTATTGGAATATTGTATATTGCCTTGAGGCTTTAGATTGTATGTTATGTGTTTGGGACCTATGCATAGTTATGGTATGTGTGTTGCATGTTCATGAGTTAGAAGTTATACCATCTCTGCTTAGTGCTGTGTTTGAGGACCTCCATGAATGTATTATCCGCTTTGTGCTGCTGTGTGCTAAGGTGTCTCTGTGGGATAATCTATCTTTGCTGTCTGCTGAATGGAGAACTTTGTGTCTCTGTGGGATAGTCTATCTTTGTTGTGTGCTGAACGAAGAACCTCCTTGAGATACATTATGTGCTTTGTGCTGCTGCGTGCTTGAGGTGCCTCAAGATGGTATACTCCTGTGAGAGTTAAGGAGTATGTCTCACATGAGATGCATGATTGTTTGTGTTTGCATGTTCGATCCTAGGAATCGGAGTTACTTACTGGTATATTTTATATATTCACCCTATTTCTTTTCTTTTTTTATTTAGGTAAGAGAAAAGACTACCTGGGTGGATGACGAGGAGGGTTGCTTAGAGGCCATGGTCAGGCATTACAGTCTTCCGCATGAGTCTACGTTAGGAGTTTCATACTTTTCTTTTAATGTTGGATTGAATATTGTATTTTTTAATTGTGTTTAGTTTCCCTTTTAATTGTTTTAAATTTGGGATCCCAGTTATTTTCATTATACTATTTGAACTTAGTTTTTTTTTTTTTTTTTTTTTTATGGAAATCGATTACAAATTTGGGGAAATCTTTTTAAAACTTTTAATTAAGAGTATGCATGCTATTAGCGACCCCTAGGTAGTCTAAGTTTAGAAGTCGGGTCGTTACATGGACCACCACTAGAGTCTTCTCGACTATTCTCCAGCCTTAGAGCAGATTGTGGGATCCAAAAACATGGTGAATTGAGGGAGGAATGGATGAAGGAAGAGTTTTTGGTTCAACACTTTGAACACCAATTTTGGGCACAAGAATTCATCAATTTTTCTGACCATTTGAACATGAATTCAACCTTTACTTATAGAGGAATTCATGCACAACTAACTCACCAAAAATTGACACTCAATTTGATGATAAATCAAGGAGAGGGGAGGTGGCTATTTGTGAGAAAGCATGAGAAGAAAATGGATTTGTGGAGAAATCCATTATCCATTTTCTTTTCTATTCTTTTTTCTTTTCTTTTTGATTTATTTAATTTCATAAATTAAATAAATTAAAACATATATAATTAAATTAAAACTATTTTAATTTAATTAAATTATTTTAATATCAAATATTAAAATAATATTATTTCTTCACCAATCCCGATTTTTCAAAAAAATTATTTTTCGAATATGAATCTCTATTCATATATATAATATTTAAATCTCATTTAATTATTATTTTCAACTCTCCTTGATCGTTTAATTCGTAATCAAACATCGTGATGCTAAATATATCGTACATATTTAGCGTTCACTCCCTAAACCAAATTTGAACATTTCAAATTCATTCACCACATTGTCCTAAGGTTTTATCTGTTGTGAGCTAGCCGAGGGACCCAATAGACCTATAGATCATGAGCTCCAACGATCTGAGATTAACTGGTTAAACTCTTTAACCTAGCTAACCAACAATCGTTAACTAACAGGTCACTCCACTAAAACCCGTAGCTACAGTCTCCTCACTATAGATATATTTCTGTCCATTTGATATAACCACGATCAGTAAGTCGACCCTTCAAAGTTTGTTCGTAATCTCAGTTGGGTCAAAATATCGTTTTACCCCTAGATTACCTATTGTTCCTTAAGTACCACTGACCCTCTAATGAACAACTAGTTTGTGGTCCAACCATCAAATTGATTCCCTCTCGAGCCAATGAGAGGGTGGAGCCCCTTATTCAAGACTTGGAATCAACACTTAAGGGAACAACCTCTCTACTATCCCTAAGGTCGGGTAGGAGTGAATTCCATCTTGCAGGACTATATCCCAAGCTATTTACCAGTCTTACCCCTGAAATGGGAGGCATATTGAGCAGACGATGATGAACCTTTCTCACCCATGCAGATCTAAAGATAATTCCGAATAAACAGGAGTTCATAGTTAGCTCAAGATTAAGATTGAGTTACCGATATGAAATTAGTCAGTGTTTATCAGTAAACGGCGTTATAAAGAAACAGTGACTATTTTGTGGTTTGGTCTTATGAAAACTCATTGCATAGAATGCCCCCACTCGTATGTCTTCACATGAACGCTTCACGATCACATCGTTTGTATCATATACAAAGTAGGCCGCGTCCTATAGTGTCCCCAGGATAAGGTACCGAACCTAATTTTTATACTATAGACTGTTTTGGCTATTTACTCAAACTTGATTCATGTTTATGTCTCCACATAAAGTTCAAGTACTCATTTTATAGCCATGAGTTCTTAGTTTATTGAATTTATAGAGTTATACTTAATCATTTACTTTATTTAATAACAACTTTACTGAATAACTACAATAACCACTTTATTGATAATAGAATATGTTTACAACGTTTACATGTCATGAGTTTTAGGACATAAAAAAAACCCAACATAGGAGACAACGGGTTCTAGAGTTTTCCAAAGAAAATTTTTTCGAAGAAGGAAAAAGGAGAGGAAGGAGACTCCTCTTGGGAAGATACTTTTGGAAAGAAGGCCTTTCTCAACTTCCCCCTCCACATCTTTTGTCTTTATTTTTCTTACTATTTTTAGCTAAAAGTTTACTTTGCCATTGTAGTAACTTTTAAGCAAGATCAATTTTTTTCATTAAGTATGTTTTGTTTAGTTCAAGTCATTTGTTGTTCTTATCATTTAAGCACGAACTAATTAACCCCGATGCAAGGGTTGGGTATGTGAAATTACTGATTTACTTCAAGAATGTGTAGCAACTCTTAGCTGTCTTTTAAAGGGTGTTAATGTATTCATCGTTGATCTAATTGTATTGCTTGGACGCCTCTACAATTTTCCTTTTAATATGAACTCAGAAAAGAAAGTATTAATAGAACCCCTTGGCATCCTCATTATCTTAATTTTTTTTAGAGATTTGCGAGAGAGTTAGGAATAACCTCACTAATGTAGTAAAAAGAGCACTAGAAATTAAAAAAAAAAAAGGACATGGAAATGGACCTAGATGTATAGCTTTGGGAAAAGCATAAGGATCGCTCTATGTTATCTAGGCAATGTAAGAAATGCTACAACATCCTGTAGCAGTGAGCATCTCAATTTCCCTAACTTGAGCCTGTTTTTATTAAAAATGTTTACAATTGTCATTAATTTTTCCTTTCACCATTCCCTGTTATTTTTATGTTATTTTTTTTTTATCTTTTAACAGCTCTAAAATTTGGTTACCTCTATTCTCTCAAACAATCATCTTAGAAGGCTAATTTTGTTAACTTATCCCTGTGGATCGAACTTGCATTACTACAATTTCTAAGTGTACACTTGCACTTTTGTGTAGCTTTGCAAGCTATTTTAAAATTGAATCTATAAAACCAATAATGACTAACTCTCATATGGGAAAATCAAACTTCTTTTGTGGTTGCTGTAATGAATGTCAACAGCTAGAAAATCAAATTCTTCTTGTTGTTGTGAGCGAAATAAAGAAGCTGTCTGAAGCTTCAAGTGAGGGTGAAATTCTTATTAAACATGACACTTTATTCGATCTCAATTCTAACGCGGTATTTGTTATGATGATAAATACTAGCACTATGGAATAAAAAAATGGCAGAGTTGGAGAGGAAGATCAATACTTTGATAAAGGCTGTCAAAGAAAAAGATTCTCAAATTGCTTCTCTAAAGAAAAAGATTGAGAGTGAAGATGCTTGCTGTAAAAAATAATGGGAAAGGAAAGACTATCATGCAAGAAAGTCAGTCACAACATACAACCGCGGTTGCTTTTCTGTCCAACAACTTCAGGATATGATAACAAACTACATTAGAGCTCAATATGGTGGACCTTCGCAAAGTTCTGTTTTATATTCCAAACCATATACAAAGAGAATTGCTAATTTGAGAATGCCTATAGGATATCAACCACCGAAGTTTTAATAATTTGAGGGGAAGGGTAATCCTAAACAACACGTTGCTCATTTCGTCAAAACATGTGAAAATGCTAGTACACGAGGAGATCAGCTAATCAAAAAGTTCATGTGAATATTGAAAGGGAATGCTTTTGACTGCTACACCAATTTAGAGCCTAAGTCTATTGACAAATGGGAACAGTTTGAAAGAGAATTCCTAAATCGCTTCTATAGCACAAGACGAATTGTCAGCATGTTCGAACTCATCCATACTAGAGACCGCAAAGATGGAGTTGCTATTGACTATATAAATCGATAGAGAGCTTTGAGTCTTGATTGCAAATCGGCTCACTAAACTATCCGCTGTTGAGATGTGAATCCAAGGCATGGACTAAGGACTTCTTTATATTCTCTAAGGTATAAAACCCCGTACTTTTAAAGAACTAGCAACTCGTGCCCATGATATGGAGTTAAGTATTGTTAGTCGAGGAGATAAAGACATATTAGTCCCTAACATATAGAAAGAAAAATAGAGCCTTGTGATAACTTTTGAAGAATCAACGGTGGTAAATACGACTCCCCTTAGATTATTTTCAAAAAGAAAAGATAAAAAGGTTGAAAAGAAAAAAGAAAATGAAAGATATTGCTTAACATTAAAGGAAAGATAGGAAAAAAAGTATCATTTTCCTAATTTTGACATTCCTGACATGTTAAAGCAGCTATTGAAAATGCGACCAATTGAACTCCCCAAGTGTAAATGGGCAAAAGAAATGGAAAAAGCTAATGATCCCAACTATTGTATGTATCACCGAGCCCTTGGTCATCTTGTGGATTAATGCTTCGTTCTAAAAGAGCTAATTTTAAAATTAGCTATAGAAGACAAAATTGAGCTAGACCTTGACGAAATAACTCAATCAAATTTTGCTACAGTTACAACAAACACATTCAATCAAATATGTTCATTTCGTGATCAAGAAGTGCGCTTAATCTAGTTTGGGACCGTGAAACCTATTGTTGTTTGGTTTCAACATGAGATCCCAAAAGATAAATCCCAAAATGAGAAAAGGTCTATTATTAAAGAAGAAATCTTTGCAAGCTCTTGTTGTTGGGATTGGTGTCCTAAGTCTCATGGGATATCGTAGTTTGTAACTTTTATAGATGCCAATTTATTTATTTAATAAAATAAGAAGTATTTTATCTGACACTTAGATCATTTTAACTCAATCCAATAAACTAAGATCCTAGGTTATTAAATGTAACTAGAACAGTATGTAGTAGACATACAAGTGGATATTGTTCAAGTAATAACCTAAAAAGTCTGCAATATATGGATAAGGTT
>JAOANK020846711.1:0-10388 GCA_026257165.2 Telfairia occidentalis | reverse complement strand
TTAACATCAATAACAACTTTATTGATAATAAACCGTGTTTACAAGCCATTCGAGTTTTAGGACATACATACCCAACAGTACTTATCGTCTTGCCTTTCCTTGATCGTTTTCTAACCTATGGAGCCTCGCCTACAACATTCTTCTTTGACTTTGTGGATTCTCTAACTCCTTTCCGCTTAGTTGCTTTGTGATAGCCATCCTCCACCTTTTCGTTTCCTCTTCTAGTCATCAATGAGGACATTGACAACCTCAAGCTTGGGAGTACTTTCTGATATCTAGAGCTTTAGTGGTGTGCTATTTTATTGTGTAAGGTAAAAGAATGTCCCCTGTTAGCGCTGACACTCCGCTTGCTAGTGTTGACACTAAAGGTTGTCTTCTACATAAAATAAAAGAGCAAGCAGTGAGTTAGTCTTGCTTGGTTTTGGAAGTCAAGTGAGGAAATGTCTTGAGTCATGTTACCCACGTTTCTTGGGAACTCAAATCTCGCTTTACCCTATAACCTTTCTTTGATAAAGAAAAAAAAAAGGAAAGTTATTCAATAACGGTTCATTAAAGTTGTTTAAAGTTTTTGTAAGTAAGCATCTCTTCAAGGGTAAAAGGACATTTGAGTAGACACAAGTTACTGTTGGAATTGAGTAGTGAGGTGCTGGAAGTAAGAGTTCCAGGATAGAAAAAGCAGGGAGTAGAGTGCAACCTAGAATTTAATTGAGAATCTTAGAAAAAGCCAGCTTGTAGATAAGTAAACAAAGTGGCCAGATAGAGGCACCTAGAGTTAAGAAGAGGGCTGAGAAAATAATTCTTACAAAGCTTGCAGTACACCCTAGCCAAGACCTGCATTGTTTGTCTTTTACTATTTTCTAATTATGTTTCTTGCTTGAGGACACGTAAAAATTCAAGTTTGGGTGTGTGATAACTCTCCAAAAGAGGGTTATTATGGCTCTAAATTGAGAAGAATGCATGTATATCTAGTTGTCTTAGTAACAAAAAACATGATTTTGAGCTTTAAATATTCTATTGTTGTTAAGTGATCAACCTGAATAATGTTCTACTAAATTCTGTAATTATGATTGATTTTCAAGTTTTAATATGTGGCAGCTAGAAGAAGACGTGCTATTTGGATGAATGTGTAAAAGGTGATACGATGTAGCAACTTTCACACAAGCACAATGCTCCAGCTAGATAACAAATAGAATATTCTCCAAAACTTTTTAGTGTAAGGATTACTTTATTTGTAATGTGCGTGTGACGACTAAATGATGCGGGATTTTGCATCCTTATACATGTGGGATTACAAGAGGGAGTCGTCGGTCATTTAACACTCACTATTTAAGGCATGATGCACACAATTTTAGGGTAAGCACCCAGAATTGAAGGATACCCAGAAAAGAAAGAAGAGGATTCTATCGACAGAAGGAATCTGATCACCTGAGGGGAAACCAGTTGAGAAGCAGTTTCGAAAGCCTACCAGTCCTTCAACCTTAAGCTAGTTTAAACTTTACATATTACTTTATCTTTACTTTTATTCCATTTTCGTTTCTAGTGCATTAATGATTGTTATTATTTCTGTAATGGATAGTAGCTAAAGCATCTGTTCGGTAGTTAATGGACGATTTCATGTATTGTTAACTGTGTTGTGACATTCTTTTGGTTAGTGATTGCCATTTTTTGTTTCTTTAAACTGTAGTAGTGTTAAATATCTTTCTCCCCAGTTGGCCGCCGGAAGAAAAGTGCTAGCTATTCTCTATATTGGCAAATATAGAGTTAGTCGATTTCGTTTGAAGAATATAGTAGTGAGAGGGGTATTCCTTTCCATAGACGAACTAGACATGGTGTTGAAGCTGTAAAGCTAAGTGGAATCAGTCTTAAAACATTTGGGTCTGAGTTTAGACATAAATGAGCCACAACCTAAAGTATAGGGTACTCGAAAGAGTGACTATACAATGACTTCAAGTTTACTAATAGTGTATCTCTTTTCTAGAAGATGTTGTACCATCGCACCGCTTTGCTTGAATGAATTTCATCAACTACCCTCTTTTAGTCCCATTTGTTTCTAGTTAATTTTTGCATGTATTTTGAACATCAAATCCCCTACCAAATTGTTTATTTATTCTTCCCCATTTCTTTAAGACAACATCGTAGCCTCTTACCCTTGTTGCACAGAAGAATCTAAGAAAGCATAAATCATGGAGTCTGTTTGAGTCATTTTTCCCTGTGGATCGATATCCTAGAATACTTCAGTATTACTTGTATGATTGCTTATACTTGAGCATGAATTGTCTCTATTTTAAGTTATAATTGACATATAAGCATCATTTCATGATCACATATTTGGAGACAACAATTGTCACAACCTCAAGGAGCAGATTGAGACCCTGATCCGAAGGGGTCACTTGAAACAGTATGTCTGCAGCCGAGGCTCAATCTCAACCATGGCTCAGGTCGGCAGTGATGTCTGCAAAAGATCTAGGTCACCCATAAATGATCGACCGACAGAGATTCTAACCATATTCCGAGGGTGTTATGGTGGCCAGTCCGACAACGAAAGAAAATCTTTTGCAAGAGAAGCAAGGCACAAGGCTTGCCTAACCAGAATGTCTTCCACATTGACCAAGATCACCTTCATCGGTGAGGATGTAGCAGAGTGCCTGGCACCTCACAATAATGCCTTGGAAATCAGAGCAGAAGTGAATCACATCAGGGTCCACCTCGTTTTAGTAAATGGGAGCCCATCATCAAACATCCTCTTCTTCTCCACCTATACAACCTTAGGTTAGGGAATGGGTTAGTTGATACCATGTTTGACTACCTTAGTCGGATTCTTCAAGAACATGTCAAGCTAGAAGGTTGTGTCGAGCTCCCCATCTCATTGGGTGAAGGCTCCACCAAGGTCACCCACATTGTAAGTTCGTGGTGGTCAACGCAACCTCAGTTTACAATGCCATCCTCGAAAGATCAACATCCATGCCCTCCAGGCAATATTGTCTACATACTACCAAATCATGAAATAATGGTATGGGTATTGTCTAGCTAAGCAAAGCGCCTCAAGGAAGTGTTACCTGTTGGCTCTCAAGGGCACTCCCATAGTTAGCGTCGTCGACTGCGACAGTGAACAAACACCTAAGGTGCCGCTGAGCTAGTATAGTAGAGTTCCGCGGTAGAAGAGTTGAATACCGTGCCCCTCCAAGAGGCAGGCAAAATGTTGTAGGGTGCCGAAAGTAGGGTGACATTGATCGACTTCCTAAAAGCTAATATCGATGTGTTTCATGGTCCCACGATGATATGCTTGGAATATATCTGAACGTGATGGTTCATTGGCTGAACATCGACTCCCAGTTCAAGCCTATCAAACAAAAACACTGCGCTGTCAACACCGCGAGGAGCACCATGGTTTTTGAAGAATTTAAAAAGCTCCTCAAGGTCAGCTTCATCAATGAAGTCCACTATCCCTAGTGGATTTCGAACGTCGTCCTCATCGAGAAGGCCAATGACAAATGGCAAGTGTGCATTGATTTCACGAGTCGAAGGAAGCTTGCCCAAAGGATAACTTGCCCTTAAGCCGAATAGATCAGTTGGTGGATGCTAGTGTTGGGCACGAGCTCCTTTCATTCATGGATGCCCTACTTCGAGTACAAATAGATCTGCATGTTTGAACCGAACCAAGTGCACACCACCTTTGTTACGGACCAAGATCTATATTGCTACAAGGTCGTGCCTTTTGGCCTTACGAACATTGGGGCCACCTATCAGAGAATGGTAAACATGATGTTCGCGAATTAGTTCGGCCGCAATATAGAAGTCTATGCCGACGACATACTGGTGAAAAGCAAGACCTTGAACCAGGATGTGGTAGACCTATCTGAGGCCTTCAGCGTGCTTCGATCTTACCAAATGAAGCTCAACGTGAGAAAATGTGCCTTTGGAGTATCCTCAGAAAAATTATTGGGTTTCCTTGTGCACCAGCAGGGAATAGAAGCCAACCTCTACAAGATCAAGGCTAACATCGATGTGTTGGCCCCAAGAAACCTAAAGCATTTGCAGTGCCTGAACAAACGAGTGGTCGCGCTTAGTAGGTTTTTCTTCTGGGCTACTGATAGATGCCTGCTTTTCTTTAAGGTCTTACGTCAGCTAGGCCAGTTCGAATGGACTGAGGATTGTAAGGGAGCATTCCTAAAGCTCATGGAATACCTCACCTTGGCACCCCAACTCTCGAAGCCCATGTCAGGAGACGCCCTCCTCTTGTACCTGACCGTGTTTGAAATGGTCGTTAGTTCGTTTTATTGAAAGAGGAAAAGGGTCGATAGCCCCCGAACTACTACACAATCAAAGCAATAACTGAGGCCGAAACGTGCTATCCAAGCTTGGAGAACTTAGCGCTCACTCTCGTTACCTAAGCACGAAGGCCTTGTCTCTGCTTCCAGGAGATTCAAGTGATGGTCCTCACCAACTTTCAATTAAAACAAGTAGTGCTCCACAAGCTAGAGGTCTCTGGGTGATCGAGCTCAGTGAGTACGACATACGATTCGAGCCCCATACTATAATAAAAAGATAGGTTGTTGCCAATTTCATAGTCAAGCTGATGCGTGCAGTGAACTGCCAACCTAGGGAGCCATGGTCGCTCTACGTAGATGGCGCATCGAATGAGAAACGTAGTGGAACTGAGATCCTTATGATTGCCCAACGAACGAGTTCACTTTGAGTACGCCCTTCGATTCAGCTTCCTAGTATCTAACAACGAACCTGAATACACAGCTCTCTTAGTCGAGCTTCAGTTGGCCTTCACCTTGGAGCTCATCAACATGTCTATGCTCAGCGATTCCCAACTGATCGTCAATCAAGTGAAATGTGAGCACTACGCCCGCGACGACCGAATGCTGAGCTACTTGACTCGAGTGCAAAAACTGCAGGCCAAGTTTGAGAGGTTCGCCATGCAGCAGATCCCCAACTCTCAGAACACCAATTTCGACGCGCTGGCCAAGTTGGTCTCCACTTACAAGACTGAGATGGGACGCACTATCCCTGCAGAGATTCTAATGCGTCCCACAATAGAGGAATCAACTGTGACGAAGGTGGAGCTTTGCCCACCATGTTGGATGTGCCTAATTAGGGAGTTCCTAGAAGGGAACCCACCACCAAATCGGCAAAAAGCTCGACAACTTGCCCGAAAAGCTGCCCACTATGTCATTATGAACCACGTTCTGTATAAGGGATGGTACTTCTCACCCCTTTTGCAGTTCCTTAACCTAATGGTGGCAGACTATGTTCTCTGCTTGGTCCATGAAAGCATTTGTGGCAACCACTCCAATGCTCGGTCTTTAGTGGCAAAGATAATCAAGCAAAAGTATTATTGCCCATACTCATGGTCGATGCCAAGAACTTCGTTTAGCGATGTGACCACTGTTAGTGCATTGCCTCTCAACTCAGGTAGCCTGTGAAGCCTCTCCCATGTTGACGGGACCTTGGTCGTTCACCTAGAAGGGAATTGACCTCAACAGACCCTTGCCAATTGGGAAAGGGCAGACGAAGTTCGTCGTGGTTGTGGTGGAATATTTCAAAAAATGGGTAGAGGCTGAGCCCCTAGCCACGATTGCCGAGTAGCGGATTACCAATTTCATGTGGTAGTACATTGTTCGTCAGTTTGGCATTCCGTATGCGCTGATCTTGGAGAATAGGTGACAGTTAGATAATGCTAAGTTCAAAGCCTTTTTCAGAGACCTCGACATCAAACATTTCACATCATCCCTGGCCCAACCCCAGGCCAATGGTCAGGTAGAGGTCATCAGCAAAATCATCATGAATGGATTAAAAACCTGCCTCGAAGCCTTTAAAGGCGGAGCGACAAAAGAGCTACCAACTATCTTGTGGTCGTACTGAACCACCCCACAATGAAAATAAATGGGTTCAGATTAAGGGACGATGCTATTTTTTCTGAAATAGAATGCTAAAACAAAAGAATTGCATAATCAAAACATACAACAATAGTCTCGGAATCCTCCCAGATCTTGCAATTATCTTAAGTTAATTCTCATTAACCTATATGAGTTAAACCTATTATTTTTGTGCATTAGATGGGTGATTATCCCTAACCACCACACTTAGTTGTCGCTAACGTAATCTAGAGGCTCATGTGTTTTAAAAGCAATCTACTCCTCATATTTTCTCCTGAAACATAGAGAAGGTATTCATGTGTGTTGGCCAAACACACATGAACATTAAACAATCAACAAACACTTCTAAAACAATTCAATTCCACAAACTTCACTTCAAATCCGAATCAGTTCAACAACATCTTCCTTAATCCTTACCCAAAGGTGATTAGTCCATGCTACAAGGAATAAAAGACATCAGCGAATAAATGAAAATAGTAAACGAGTTCATGATAAAAGAAAAGTCTAAAGATTTGAATAATCAGTTACTCAACAAAAATAGTTGCAAGAATCACTTTTGCTGCTCCAACCATCAATGGAGTTTCTACCTTCTACAAGCTCTTCTCTACGGGAATTGAATAAACAGCAACAACAATGGATGAAACTCTGCAAAAAAAGAAGTTTGAAATTGAAAGGGACTAAAACTTCTCCAAA
Source organism: Telfairia occidentalis (assembly GCA_026257165.2). NCBI lineage: Eukaryota > Viridiplantae > Streptophyta > Magnoliopsida > Cucurbitales > Cucurbitaceae > Telfairia > Telfairia occidentalis. Next base: position 3,810 of record JAOANK020846711.1, on the reverse strand, counting down.
AGAAATCTCCTTTCAGTTGGCAGCTGCCTTTTCTATTTATAGGCTTTCCGTTGTGATTACAAAATCTATTAGGTCAAATAGCCCAAGTGGTACACATACAATGGGTTGATTAATTTCGTAAAAGAAATATTTGTTTCCATATTTCAAATTTCGTTATTATCACACGAATTCTTTGTGTCTGTTTTGCTCTAGAATTGCTCGATCAATAATTTTTAGTAGAATAATGCTCCATCATTTACCTGCAAACATAATAACCAGAATCAGTAGTAATTAACCCTAAATTCCTTCTAGTTCATAAAAATATTGGCATAAATAGATTGATGCAACAATATGAAGATCTCAAAAGTCCTATATGCAAAACAAAGATAAATCAAGCACTTACTCTATAAATCAAAGACAAATTACTCTAAAAACGAGATGAAATCTAGCCTAAAAGACTCCTAATAACTCTCTTTTGGAGAGTTATCAAATCTCCAAACTTGAACTATTGCTCGTCCTCGAGTAATGTTTTAGACTTTTAAGAGATCAAACATAATGATCTGGCAAACAAAATCCTGTAGCAGAATTAGATAAACAATTCAATGAAAGACTCTCAACTATACACGTGTGTCACATCTCTTTCAAGTCAATCCCTTATCATCGCTTCATCTTTCTGCACATGCCACAAATTTTACTTATTCTAAAGGTCATAACTCTTGGTTAGTTAACTCCTAAATTATCAACTTTACTGTGCAATCCTTCAATCAGAATCTCATCCTATTCTCTACCTTGTCTTTGGATCCCCTAGATTTCAGCTTACAAAAATTGCTCACAAATTACTCTCTCAAAATATTTTCACACAACAAAGGTTTTATTCCCTTCAAGTCATAGCCTTTATTTTCAAGAGTCATCACTTATCAGGAATTTCATTCATATTCTTTGTAGCAAGCCTTCCTATTATAAGAAAATAGAAACATTCAGACAACACTCATCCCTCATATTTCCCTTTTTCTTTCTTTTTTTTTTTCTCGAATATTCACCTTTCTTCTGAGTTAATTTTTTTAACACAGGAAAAAACATGTGTCTAAAAAGATAGAAGTGTACTACCAAAAACAACATAATGCACTTTTGCAATCCTCAGAGTAATTTAGTAAGGCTCAAGGACCAAAGGGAGAAAACATCTCCAAACTTAAAATGCGCATTGTTCGCAATGTGCCAGACAATAAAGAAAGAAAAAAAGGGAGAATCCCCAAACTTAGTCTAAAGAAACTTGGACAAGTTTGATCAGCCAAACCGAATGGATCCTCTAATTGCTGGAGCAAAGTTTCTTTAGGGATCAACTAAACGAAAAGCACTTTCTTAAGACGCAAAATAGGTGGGCTTAGTTGTACAGAGAGATCTGGAGTCAATAAGTTTTCAACCATTGGAAACAAAAACTAAAGCTCTCATACTTGTCAATCGTTGTCTCTCACTGAATGGTGTATCTAATTCTACTAATGCTGGATAAAAAGGTTTCCTCAAAACAATTAATTTGATCCTAACAATAAAAACCAGATTTCTACAACACAACAATTTAGAACTCAACCAAAATATATTCCATTTAATAGATGCAATGGGTTACAAAATCGATTGAGGGTCCAATAGATTGAAATATAGAAACAAAACATCACAAAAAACCAAAACAGAAGGAGAAAAATGAAGTAACAGAATTAAATAAAAGCAAAGAAAGGGAGAAGAGAGAAGGGACAACCAACATCCCTTTAATTTCTTAATCCCAAAAAATAGGATCTCGGTCGTCTGTAGCCTCGTCATGCATTACCGAAGATGGTCGGATCCATGGGTTCATCAAATCATTTGGAAAATGTAGGAAGGCAGCAGGACACTTGATAAAGCGGGTGCACAGGGCTTCCTTAAGGGCAGCATCATATCTTCGAGCATAATTCCAGAAGGTTTGTTGGAACTCCATTCTGCTCATCAACAAGTCCTACTGGTCCAACAAACGATATACTCTGCACAATAAGCCTTCCTCTTGTCTGGCATATGTTCATCCGGCCGCAGTCGCACCAAGTTGGCGGTGTCAATAACTCCCTTATCAAATAAGGCGATGTCGTCAGGATAGATTGGCACACCTGCCCTCTTACAAAGTATTGGATGGTGTTGGATGAGAATAATTTGCCTACATTCTTCTTGGAACACATATCTATTTCTGGAGCAATTATTTTGCCAACATCAATGCTTAAACTGCGTGTGATGGCAAAGACGAGGAGGATCCAATCCTTTTTTATGGTGGAGTCATGGGTTACTAAAAGCAACCGAGTCTTCAGAAAGGAAAGCCACACATTGGCCTCTGTCTTCAAGAATGTAGATTGAAAGTTCACGCTCCAGTGGATGAAACACGCCATTGGGCTTCTTCTATGCCTACCTCACGGATTGTCGCATTCAACATCTCTTGAGATGGTCCAATAATATATTATACACCACATGCAGGTAATTCTTGAAGATGATAGATGTTGATAGCTCTAGGGGAAAAATCAACTAGAACACTGCGTACCATGGTCTCGAAGGCATTATTTTCATCCAGATTGGAGTAAAACTCACAAACAATCACCACGATTGTTGCTTCAGGTTTTTGACATAAGTTTTTCCAAGAGTGATTGATAATACTTGTGGAGCGATAGGGCGGAAGGTCTTCATAAAGTTCAAGAAAGCCTCACTCAGCCAAGAATTGACGCTTCTTGATGTTGTGGTAGCGCTGCCGCGCTGCATCGTTGATCAGCCACTTAGTGATTGATTCATGCATGGGCTCATTCCCTTTCTGTTTGGCTCTCTTCTTCGTTGGGCTTTCAACTTCCAGCTCCTCTAGAGGGGTCATCATCATCATCATCTTCTTCTTCTTGTCCTAAAACACGTGGTATGTAAACGTTATGAACATATTATATTATCAATAAAGTGGTTATTGAAGTTATTCAGTAAATTTGTTATTGAATAAGTAAATTGTTAAGTATAACTCTGTAAATCCAATGAACTAAAAACCCATGACTATAGTATGAGCACTTCGACTTTATGTGAAGACATAAAAATGGATTAAGTTTGAGTTAATAGCCAAAATGGTCTATAGTATAAGGATTAAGTTGGGTACTTTATCCTAAGGACACTATAGGACTCGACCCACTTTGTATATGATATAAACGATGTGATCCTAAATCGTTCATGTGGAGACATGCGAGTGGGGGCATTCTATGCAATGAGTTTGCATAAGACCGAACCACGAAATAGTCACTATTTTTTTTATAACACCGTTTATTGATAAACACTGACTTATTTCATAATTGATGACTTAAGTAACTTGATCTCAATTTTGAGTTAACTATGAGCTTCTGTTTGTTCGAGATTATCCTTAGATCTGCATGGGTGAGAGAGGCTCATCATCGCCTGCTCAAGAAGCCTACCATTTTAGGGGTAAGACTGGGTGGATAGCTGGGGACATAGTCATGCAAAATGGAATTTACTACTACCCGACTTTAGGGATAGTAGAGAGGTTGTTCCCTTAAGTGCTAATTCTACGTCTTGAACAAGAGGCCTCACCCTCTCATTATCTCGAGAGGGACTCGGTTTGGTGGTCAAACCACAAACCAATTGTTCATTAGAGGGCCAGTGGTACTTAAAGTGCGAGAAGTAATCCAGGGGTAAAATGGTAATTTTGACATAGCTGAGATTACGAACAACCTATGAAGGGTCAACTTACCAATCATTATTATATCAAATGGACAGAAATATATCTATAGTGAGGAGAGTGCAGCTACGGGCTTTAGTGGAGTGACTCGTTAGTTA
>JAOANK020846690.1:0-10388 GCA_026257165.2 Telfairia occidentalis | reverse complement strand
TTCGCGTACTTTAGTCCTTGTGGGATCGACCTTGACTACCAATTACTACCTATGATTGCGTATGCTTGCGTAGTGAGATTTTGTACATCAAGTTTTTGCTAACCCCAAAGTTTTTTTTTCTTCTCAATCAGAGTGCACACTTACAGAAAATCTTAGACGAAATCTAATCTAATCTAAAATAATCTAAAATCATCCAGACTAACAAAAAACATCCATCTACCATACTTAAGCAAAAAACTTCACACTGTTTTATTCGTAATTTTTACAATTATATAAAGAAGAAGAACTGCAAGATGATTAAAATGGTGCATAATGAGAATAATATCTTGGAAAACGAAAACATAAAAAAAGTTTTGTTCATTGTACTTGAGGTATGCGACGATGTTGAATACAAATGAGACAGATGCAAAGAAGAAAGCAAACGAGGTACAAAACCAGGGAGAAAAAGGGAGGGAGAAATCGAAAGGGAAACCAAGAGAGTACGAAACAGAAATCGAAAGGGATGGCAAAACGAGAGAAAGGTTAAGGCAAAATGATTTTGAAAGATTGGGGCAAATAAAATTGTTTAGAGTGGAGAGAGTGATTAGTTTTAGGGGTGTAGAAAAGAAAAGGTAGAAGAGACTTTTCATGTGTAGGAAAACATAAGGAAAAGTGTGTAGAAGTTGGTAGAAGCAGGCCAGGGGTGTAGAAAAATTGGGGGGGTGCAGAAACCAAATTTTTAAGTTCTAGGGGTGCAGAAATGTCAATTTCCCCTCGATTTGTTGATCGAACAGACGATCGTGCTACATCCTTATGATCTTGTGAAATCAATTGAGTTAGCGCCCATTTTTCTAAGCATTGTTTTCAATATATCAAAATATCGCCAATATTGCCAATATTTCAATATATTCCCGATAAAGGTAAAAAAGATACCACCTCCAATATTGATGTCAACATCCTTTTTTTGCCGAAATTTCACTGAAAATTGCCTGACTTTTGGTGATTTTTAATACCTTGCTAATTTACCACCGTGGTTCACTATTTTACAGTAAATTCTCCCACTCCTACCATGGTTGAACAAACATAAATTCATTCATTTTGATTAGTTTATTAAGAATTTAAGCAAATTTTTATCAATGTCTACAAAGAAAAAGAAAAGAAAATGAACCTGTGAGAGAAATGTTTGGTTACTCGTTGTTCTTCAACTGTCAACGAAATCAAAGCTTCGATGAAAGACGTCAAAAGGATTTTCAACGGCGTCAAAGGTTCAATGAAAACTTCAACGACAACTTTAATGATAAATCCCACCTTCAACGACGTTAAATCTTCTTCCCATCATTTTCTTACCAACTTTCATAAATCGTCTTCGTTTCATCACTGCTAACCTAAAAACAACAAACATCTTCACACGAATCATCTTCTTCACTGCTTGTTTCTTCAAGTATTGCAAACTCTAAAATGACATACTTTTTCACTTCATGGATCATCTTCTTAAAATGATCCGTGTTTTATAAATGGCTTATCGTTTGCAAGTCTTCCTCTCTTAATGCGAACTTTGCATTTTGATGGTTATTACTTTTTTTTTGTTTGATAAATTGATGGTTTAAATGGTTTAAACCCTAATAATTAAAATCTTGAAATGATGTTATTTTGGCCTAAATTTTTAAACAATACTACATAAGCTTCTACGTAGGTTGCTTCTATCCATGTAATAGATTCGTTAGTAGCCAACACATCTCTGTCAAGCTTCTAATTGAATTTTGGTTAAAAGGATATGTTAATGCACGGAAACTCCTGAGGATGACGTGGACTTCGAGCAAGAGTTGACCTCAGACTTGCAAGTGAAGGGCGAGGTGAGGTGAGGTGGTGGTGACCACACTCCGACGCTTAATTCAATAAGGCGGAAGTAGTGAATGAGAAATTTTCTCAAGATCTTAGTTCTTACCTTCTCATTGTAGGAAAATTACCTGGATCTGATCTGAAACCCAACGCAGAGGAAGCGGGCGCATTGATCAGAATTGTGCGGATCCAATGACGTACTTTTAATTAAAAGGATTTTTACAAAAAATAATTATTGAAAAAACTTACCTTTGGGATGGATCGTTATGGAACTCCACATATGATCTTTCAAGCTTTCCTCGATTTGCTATGAACTGGTGTGTGGGTACCTTTTGTGAGAATTGGGTTGCGAAAACTCTAGGCATCTCATGGGTTTGATTATGAAAATTAAAAACTCTTTTTAATTTTCATAATTAATTTTTCAAATCACATCTCATGGGTTTGGGTTCATGGAGTTTTCCGTAGACCCTAACACTGAGTCATATCTCATTGGACTTCCAAAATGCCATGGATTTATTTCCTATATGTAATTGAGCATAAAGTTGATTCAACTATCCAATTGGACTTCTATAGTTCATTTAGCCCAATTTGCCCAATTTTTAATTAATTAATAACGAATCTAATTTATTGTTATTAGCCAAATTAAATTATCTCAATTTGGAATTAATTAATAATAAATCTAATTTATTATTAATATTCAAATTAAATAATTTAATTAAAAATTAAGTAATCTTATTGTTTAATTTTCTTCCAATCAATTGTTCATTGCATAGGTAACTAGCTAGCAAGGGGACCTTCTGGACCTACAACTTTGAGCTCTAATGGTTAAGATTAGTTAGTCACTCTTCAACTAACCAACCCTACCATTAACCCAAGGTAACTCCACTATAAATCTGAAGTTGCCTCTCGCATTGTAGATGAGTTTATGTCCACGAATATAACCACAACAACTCATTTGATCATTCACAAAGTGACTCATAGTTCCAGTTAGGTGAAATTATCGTTTTGCCCTTGGCCCCACCTCTTACTCCTTAAGTACCACTGATTCTCTAACGGATAACCTTCCATGAATCTCATCATGAAAAAATCCTTCTTGGGGTATCAAGGATGCGGGTACCCTGTTATCCAAGGCCTAAACCAACACATTAAGGGAATCACTTATATACTTGCTTAATATGGAGAACTGCACACTTTGCACTTTCCATTATTGAGTGGCTGTGAATTCCATCTTGTGTAGGAATGTTCCCAGCTCCCTAATAGAATGTATTCCCAAGAAACTAGGTTTATTGAGTCAATATATAAGTCATTCTCACCACGGTGCTCAAAGAACACATCTGTATAGACAGAAGTTCATAACACACTCAGGATTCAGATCAAATGACTTATGATCATCACAGTGATGCATTTGCATTTTCTTTCAACGGTCTTATAAGAAATGTACAAAACACATCGCGGTCCAGTCTTATGCAATCTCATTGCATATGTGCCTCTACTTACATGTCACCACATAAACGATCTGGATAAGATCATTTGTAACAGTTACAAAGTGTACCAGAATAAGGTCTCCAGCCCTATCCATATACTGTAGACCATTTAAGCCACTACTCTTAAACTTGATTCTCTTGTATGTCTGATACATACCAAGTTTAAGAACACATCTGATGGCTAAGGAACGATTAAACATTGGATATCGCTAAATTTGACAAGATGCATAAATAATATTTAAGTCTATTTTATTTACATCATTATAGTTTACATGATGTAATGAGCTTAGGGTATAAATTTCAACACTCATCCTGTTCTGCCTCTTATTTATACTTGAATGGGGGTGGTCTCTTGATGATGAATCTTGTCTCGTCTGTCATGATCCACAGTGGATTGGGGGACTAAATATTTCCTTGTCACGCCCTGTCCAACATTAATTTTAGGATTGGCATTACCCTCCAGGGCAACCTCACCCCACCGAACTGAGCTTATACATCCCGCCCCACCTTCAACCGAAGTGGGCCCGCACACGTGGCATCACCAGAGCTACCCATGTGTCTTGATGGTTTTTCACCTCCAACATTGGCCCTTACTTTACGGTCAAATTAATGGGGTAGCAAAGTAGAATCTGCCCTATATGGTGGGAGCACGTCGTCTTTCTATGGTTAGTCGAGCTTGCTCGTTGGTCGATGTCATACTCGGTGCTCGTTTGTAACTGCCTTCAAAGTGTCTGGAGAGTCGCACAGATTGGTTGGAGAGGCATTTCGTTTCATGGAGCAGTGGTCATCATTACGCCCGTTGATCTGATGGCTAGGTGGCGCGTCACTGGGCTATAAAAGTTAGTCCTCCACGTTAGTCAGATCACTTACTTCAAAGCTCTTTATCCGCACTCGAAGCACCACAACCTCTCTTAGGTCGGCTCCCTTTTTCTTTTCTTCTTTTTCTTCAAAGACCTGTGGGACGTTTAGCGATTTGGTTAGTCTTGGATCTAGCTTTAGTAATGAGAGTGGGCCCACCTCTTTCAAGGCTACCACCTCAGGCGGAGGTGACGACCCGTCGCTACCCCCTCTAGTAGCTCATCCTCGACGTTCCCCTTCTAAGTTATCGTTGGGCTTAATGGTCAGCCTTAGAAATAGGTACCTTATCCTACACAACATAGAGTTTAGTATGTCCGTCCCCTGAGAAACGTTGGAGAACCCCCCACTAAGGTGCGTCGCCTTCTACACCCAAATGTTTGCAAGGGGGGTTAGACTTCTCTTGCCCCCTTTCCCTTAACGTTTTTCTGTTAGGGTAAGTCTAGCCCCCGCCTAGCTCACCCCCAACGCATGGGGGACGATGTTGGGCTATTATGCACTGTGACGACACTTTGGCCATATCGAGCTTGAGTAGGCTTTGAGCATTTTTTCTCTTAAGGTCCATCCCGGCATTCCAGGTTGTTTTTACAATGCTGCTCAACCTAGTGTCAAGTTTAAGGTGTTTGGTCCCACCTCTATCAAGAGCTGGAAGGACTAGTGGTTTTACATTTTGGGAGAGTGGCTTGCCCTCAACGTCCATAAGGGTCCGATCTGTGATGTCCCGATCGAGTTCGGGGTGTCAAGTTTGGGCGAGTTCCTCGACTCATGCTCTTTTCTTTTCTTTCTCAGTAGTTCTTCCCGAGCACTCGAAACCTCTAAATGAAGTTTCACGTCAGGTGATCGAAGCCGTTGTCGCGCTTGACCCAAAAGTTTTTCACAGCGGCATGCTACTATGCGAAGAACAACTCCTCGAGCACTGCCTTCGTCTTCCACTAGTCCCAGAAGAGCTCGGACTTCAGATTTGTATATATATTTTCCTCTTTTTTGATACTGCCCCTTACTAACCTTCGTGTTTCAAACAAATGCTAGCCGAATTATCGACTTTCTAGTGAAAACAACGTGAAAAGCGCACCTGAGAAGTAGATGATGCTTATCCGTCGAACCAGCACGTGAGGGTCGAGCTTCCACCTAGGAGCTCGGCCCTACCTACCCTTTTGGCAATTTTGCCTCATCTGTTCCTACTGAAGCCACCAAGGAGCCTTTGGCGGTTCTTTATTCGAACTCTGAGCCTCCATCGTGACCCGCAGCAAAGGACCTCTTGGACTTCGGAGTCCCTCTCATGGTTGCCCTCCAAGAATTTGAGGTGAAGGCAACTGTTGGGAACGTAGTTCGTTCCCTTGTGGGACGTGCTTTAGGGATGGTGGCTATTATCTCTTAGAATAAGAGTTAAGTTGGGTGTCTTTTGAGTGCATTATGAGTCATGAATGGCATTTTTGATACCTCTTGAGCTTTAATTATGTGGCTTATCACTTGTATTTACTTTTGAGCTAATGAATTGATGATTATTGTGTTAAAGGTTAAGTGATAAAACTTCAAAGAAAAAATGATTGATCTTTGTTAAACTGCCAATTTTGTTGTAGCATCCCAGTTGACAGAAGAAATTTTTGCTGCATTATTGAGCTGGAAGCCAGGGGCAATGATGCGGCACTTCATTAATTGAGCTGGGCTTTGGCACGTGATTTAGCAGAAAGAACTAGTAAGAGAGCTCCATTTGGATTAATTTGCCATTTCAACGCTTCCTTGATTGCCAAAGTGGATAAGATGGTGAGAAAAAAAAGATAAAAGAGGTGAGAGCTCCCAATCATGGAGGAGCTGATTTTCATTCTTCATTCCTCTATTCTTGGAGAAGGAGACAAAAGATTGGGGGTTGTCCAAGAAGAAATTGCCAAAGAAGGAAAGGGAGAGAAGAGGATCTTCTAGGGGAAAGAATTTTTAGAGAGAAGACTTTCTCATCCTCTCCCTCCACATCTTTTGTCCTACTCTCTTCTCTTCTTTCTATTTTGCTATCTAGAGTAAACTTTATTCTCCTTATAGTCCTTAAGCACTCGGATCTCATTTATTTTCTTTAATTATGTTTGGGTTAATTTTAGCTAGCTGCTTTCTTTACATTTGAGCATGAACTACGTACCTTAAGGCAAGGGTTAGGGATTCGATTTTGTCGAACTGTTGCAAGGTTGTACAACAGCTTTTAGCTGGCTTTTTAAAGAGTGTTAAGGATTCTTATTTTGGTTAATCAAGTTGTATTGGTTGGCCATCTCTACAATTTGCATTTTAGTATGAACTTAGAAAATGAAGTACTAATTGAAGCCTTTAACACTCTTATTAGCTGAATCTATTTTTGGATTTGTGACTAAGCTAGGAATAACCTCTCTCTAATGCACAAAAAAGAACACACTAGAGTTTAAAGATTAACTAAGAGCATGGAAATGAAATTAGTGGTTTGACTTCGGAAGAAGCATAGGTGTTGTTCTATGGTACTAAGACAGTGCAGAAATTTTATAGCATTCTATAGCTGTTAGCAAATAAATTCCCTAACATGAGCCTGTTTTTATTCAATTTACACAAAATACCCATCAAAACATCTTCTAAAATTTACCTCTCAATTTCTTAGTCTATTTTTGGTCTTTTAACAAACTAAATTTTGGTTACTCTTATTCTTCTAAACAATGGCTTTTAAGAAAACATTTTGTTCAATTATCCCTGTGGATCGACCTTGTTTGCTACAACTTCAAGGTATACACTTGCACTTTGTGTTTGTCAACAAGTTTTGACGTCGTTGCCGGGGATAAGTGCAACAAAATTATTTTTAAAAGTGAGTTTATGTGAATTTAGTGCTTAAAGAAACTGATTAAGTTGTTGTGGGTTACAGGTACTGTGAAAGTGCATGAATGAGTTTCCTGACTTAGAATTCTCATTGGAATTCGACCCTTAAATTGAAAGAACTTTAAGGAAAATCAGAAGAGAAAGAAAATGAAACTAAATTAGGAAGAAGGTCAACAAGATATGGTTGAGCTACCAAATAGACTAGTTATGAATCCAGAACCTGTAAGGCAACAACAAGCTGAGGAAGTTAATTAGTTTATTAACCTTGGAAATATAGTCCAAATTGTTGATGATAGGGAGAGAGCCATACAAGATTATGCAGCTCCAAGATACAATGAACTAAATCAAGTGATAGTGAGGCTTGGAATTCAAGCACAACATTTTGAACTAAAGCTTGTGATCTTCCAGGTGCTTCAGTCTAAAGGGTAATTTCATGGTCTACCTGTGATGACCCTCACCAACATCTCAAGTCCTTCTTTGAGGTTTGTGATTCATTTGTCATCCCTGGAGTGTTAGGGGAAGCTTTGAGGTTAACTTTTTTCCCTTATTCACTTGCTAGTGATGCTCTAGCATGGCTGGGAACTTTAGTGCCAGAATCTATAACTACTTGGAATGAGATGGCAAGAGAATTTTTGCTGAAGTATTTCCCACCAACGAATAATGTAAAGTTGAGAGGAGACATAATTATGTTTAAGCAAGGGAATGATGAATCCTTCAGTGAAGCTTGGGAGAGATTCAAGGGAATGCTTAGAATATGCCCTCATCATGGTTTGCCACATTCTCTTCAAATGGAAGCATTCTACCATGGACTAACCAAAGCTTCTAAGCTAGTAGTGGATGCCTCTGCTGATGGAGCTTTACTGACTAAGTCCTACAATGAAGTAGTGGAGATCTTAGATACAATTTCAACCAACCATAGTCATTGGTCAGATCCCAAGGGAGAAGTTGAAATTGTGGATAGGACAAGAGAAAAAATGGAGTTAGATACCTTGTCTGCTTTATCAACTCAGGTGTCTAACATGTCTAACATGCTGAAGAATCTCACCATGAGTAATGTTACTCATAGCACAGCCACAGTGAATCAGCTCAATGTAGTATTTTGTAGCTATTGTGGAGAAAATCACTTGATGGAGCATTACCCTACTAATCCTGCTACAATATACTATATTGGGAATTAGAATTCCTAAAGAAACAACCCCTTTGTTCAAACCTACAATCCTGGTTGGAGGTAGCACCCAAATTTCAGCTGGAGAGGTCAAGGAAACAACAACCAAGGAGGGCAAGTACAACAAACACCAAGTTTCAACCATGGATTTGCTTCAGCAAACCAATCCAAAAGCCACCCTCCTGGTTTTCAACCATACCCCCAACAAAATCAGCAAAGGCAGCCTTTACCTAATTAGGTAATTTCTGGAACATCATTAGAAAGTCTACATGTCAAGGAATGATGCTGCTAGCAAAGTCAGCAAGCTTCCATCAAGAACTTAGAGTTACAGATGAGTCAGTTAACTACTGAATTGAAAAACAGACCATTTGGCAAGCTACCATCTGATACAGAAAATCCAAAAAAGGAAGGAAAATAGCAAGTACAAGCCATAGAACTGAAAAGTGGTAAGAAGCTGAATGAGAAGTAAGTTGTGGTACAGAAAGAGCAAGAGAAGAGTAGTGCACAGAAAAATGTTGAATTTGACCATAAGAGTGAAGAACAACCAAAGATTAATGGTGAAGGTTCAGTTTATCCTGTGAGTAGAGAGACCGAAAAGCCTAATGAAGTAGTTGTGGAAGATCTCACCATAGGCAGAGATGAGGAAGTGGTTAGCAAGAGAGTTAGGGACACTCCTCTCTTTAAACCACCACCTCTTCCATTTCCTCAAAGGCTGAAAAAGCAAGAGAAAGAACATCAATTCAAGAAGTTCCTAGATGTGCTAAAGTGGCTACACATCAATATTCCACTGGTGGAAGCCTTAGAGAAAATGCCTTCCTATGTTAAATTTTTTAAGGACATCCTTACAAAGAAAGGAAGGTTGGGAGAATATGAAATGGTTTCCTTAACTGAAGAATGCAATGCAATATTGAAAAACAAGATCCCTCCAAAGGTAAAAGATCCTAAGACCTTTACTATTCCTGTTTCAATAAGAAAAAAGGAGTTGGGAAGAGCTTTTTGTGACCTTGGGGCTAGCGTCAACTTGATGCCTTTGTCCATCTATAAAAAGCTAGGAATAAGAGAAGCAAGGCCAACCACAGTGTCCTTGCAATTGGCTGATAAATCAATTACCCATTCAAAGGGAAAGATAGAGGATATATTAGTGCAAGTGGATAAATTTATCTTCCCTACTAATTTTATCATCCTAGATTATGAGGTTGATAAAGAGGTGCCTATCATTCTTGGGCGCCCATTCCTTGCAACAAGAAGAACTTTTATAGATGTGAAGAAAGGAGAACTTAGTATGAGGGTACATGATCAACATGTAACATTTAGTGTCTTTGATGATATGAGGTGTCCCTCAGAGTTAGAGGAATGTTCTCAAATTCAGATCATTGATGATTTAGTTCAGAAAATGTTTGAGAAAGAGTCCAGTAGGCAACATAAGCAAAATTTTGGAGAGATTGAGTTATCTAAGACAGATACAGGGGACAGTAATGTTGTAGCAGAAGACAGTGTTCTTGAAATAATTAGCACCAGAAGTTTTGAATCACTAGAACTATCAGAAAGGCAGTCTCAAGCAATCAAACTTTCATTAGTGGAAGCCCCTGAGCTTGAAATGAAACCCCTACCTGATCACCTAAAATATGCTTATTTAGGGGAGGGAAACACTTTTCCCATAATTATTGCTGCAGGATTGATCAAGGAACATGAAGAAGCTTTGCTAAACCTGTTGAAACAACATAAGGGAGCCATTGGTTGGGCTATAACAGACATTAAGGGGATAAGTCCATCCTATTGCTTGCACAAAACCAACTTGGAGGATGGGAACTTCAAATCAGCTGAGCAACAAAAGAGACTCAACCCAGCTATGAAAGAAGTAGTGGAAAAAAGAGATTATAAAATGGCTTGATGCAGACATTATCTACCCTATAGCTGATAGTAATTGGGATAGCCCAATTCAATGTGTGCCTAAGAAGGGAGGAATCATTGTGGTAGTCAATGAGGCAAATGAATTGATCCCCACTAGGATTGTTACAGGTTGGAGAATTTGTATGGACTATAGGAGACTAAACAAAGCCACCAAGAAGGACCATTTTCCATTGCCCTTCATTGATCAAATGCTGGACCGATTGGTTGGTCAATACTTCTATTGCTTCCTTGAAGGATACTCTAGATTCAACCAGATTGAAAGGTGTATCAACATACATGTGCAGCGGATTAGGATCTAAAGCACTCTAACTAGCTCAAATGATTAAGGAAAA
>JAOANK020846643.1:0-10393 GCA_026257165.2 Telfairia occidentalis | reverse complement strand
CTCTTATTTTATTAAATAAATAATTTGAATAAAATTACAAGACCACGAAGGTTTAGGGCATCAACCCCAACACAAAATTCTCTGTATTTCCCTGAACTCCTTAGTTTTTGACTTAAAAAAGAGGAGACTATCATTTGCAAAGAATAAATGAGAAACAGTAAGGGTCGTTTGTGCAATTTTAAAACCAGATATTGTCTTATTCATTACAGCCTTTTTAAGGAGGTTCAATAATCCTTCTGCGCAAAGAAGGAAAAGACATGGGGATAGAGGGTCCCCCTGTTTAAGTCCTCTTTTGGGTACAAAAGGAACCTTGTCCTCCCATTCAGGCTAAGAGAGAAGGAAACAGATTCGATACACATACCAATTCTATTGACCCAATTATGACTAAAACCCATCTTACCCATCATGCACCATAGAAAAGACCATTCGACTCTATCATATGCTTTACTCATATCAATCTTAAGAGATACAAAACCTTGTTTCGCAGAGGATAAATTAATATGATGCATAGATTCAAAGCACACAATCACATTGTCAGTAATCTGACGACTAGGAATGAAATGACTCTGATTGATAGAAATAATAGAATCGAAAGTAATCTTAAGCCTATTTGCAAGCACTTTAGAGATTATTTTATAAACAACATTGCAAAGACTAATGGGTCGGAAGTCATTCACCGTAGTTGGCGTTTTGCATTTTGCGATCAAGACTATAGTTATGTGATTGATCTAGTCGATCATTCTCCCTTCATTGAGACATTGGAGACATGCGTGAGTCACTTTATGTCCTACAATGTTCCAGTATTTCTGATAGAAAAGAGCAAAAAGTCCATTAGGTCCCAGAGACTTGGTAGGGCTCATCTGTTTTAGGGAACACCAGATCTCCTCTCTTGTGAATTCAAGATCAATAAGACCATTCATGTTTGCAGTCACTACTTCTGGTGTGGCCAAAAGGGTCTCCTTGATAGCATGCATATCCATAGAAGAAGAAGAGAAAAGATTAGTGTAATGAGAAAGAAATAGTTGTTCTATACCTAGTCGGTCGGTCACCCAATTCCCACTCTCGTCATGGATGGAATCAATTCTATTTTTGCTCCTTCTTGGGGTAGCTTTAGCATGAAAGCACTTATTCCCCCCATTGCAACGACTCTTCTCTGGATCATTGTTTCCAATACATCTCTTCCTTCACAAGAATATCATCCAACTGTTGTTCCTCTATTCGGAGTTGCCTTAGTTCAGAAGCACCAGGGCGCCCAACAAGTAGGGCATTAATTCTTCTTTTCGCGGTTGTTATTTGCCATTTGTATCCTCCCTTTTTTTATTTTCCCCACTTGGAGAGAGCGTCAGCGACATTTGCCAAGGAGGATTGTAGGGTAGCATTTGCTCCATTGAGCTCATTACAGTTCCATCCTGCATGGACTATATCCTCACAATCCTCAAATTTAGTCCACACTTCCTCAAATCGAAATCTTTTTCGTTTCTGGAAGGAGGGTCGAACCACATTACTGTGAAGACAAACCTCAACAACCCTATGGTTAAAACATAAAAAACACAAATGAGAGATAACAGTAAAAGGGAAAAACATGGTGAGAGAATGATTTCCAAAGCATCGATCTAAATGCTTTTGGATAAAAGTTGTGGCAGGGCATTTATTCATCCAAGTATACTTATTGCCCTTAAAGCCCAAATCTCTCAGGTCGCAGTCATTCAATGCCTGCCAAAAATCTATGCTTTCAGCAAAAAGATGGGGGCGACCGCCATCCTTTTCATGACTGTAGAGAATGCCATTGAAATCGCCCACCACAATCCAGGGTAGTGTGTTGACATCCTTTAGACGACGTAGAAGCGTCAAGGAGAACTTTTTATCTGTTTGATGAGGTTCGCCATAGAAATCTGTTAATCTAAAAGACCTGCCATCAAAATTAACATTAACATTAATGTGAGCCTTCAAAAAAGATAATAAATCAATCATGGTGTCATCCTTCCAAAAAAACGCTAGGCCACCACTCAACCCAACGCAATCAACAGACAACATGTGTGAAAATTGGAGTCGTTCCTTCAAGCGGCGCATTTTTGTGTGTCTTGCTTTTGTTTCCATCAGGAACAAAATGTGGGGTTGACGATCTTGCACTAAATCCCTTAGTACATTAAATGTTTGTGGGTTCCCCGCCCCACGAACATTCCAACTTAAAATTTTCATTGTGACCGGCAGGCCTATTCCACAGGCTCCACCGATAAAACTGTTTCACTCGAAGACACCACCGCTTTGATTTTCTTTTTTGAAATTCCGATATCCGAATCCACCACTGTGTTTTCAATTTCACTTTTCCTCTTTTTTTCTCGTTCTGTATTAGTTGGTTGCATAAAATCATCCTTCTCCCTTTGATTATGAGATTCCCGAGCCAACCTTTTCCATGATTTTGCACGAACTGTTCGTTCCATAGGTTTCAGAGAAATAACTTGATTAAGCATACCACCATAATTTAATGGACTAGGTAGCTTTTTTGCATACTCGGTAACAAATCATATTTCCCCATCCCCAACTACTGGGGCCAATAATTTTATCCCCATAATTTTGTCCGTTCACATCCACGTGATCAAGTCCAATTTTTAAAGATTGAGTAGATGTGCAACCATTAGTGTATGGACGTGAGGCTCATTATTTAAAGTCTCTGTTTTGGCTTTACTTGACTTTACCCAACTCTTCGTTATAGAATGTGACCCGTCTGAATAAGGAGCCTGTGTAGTGTTGATGCAAGACAAGAGATTTCTTTAGCAAAGCCTTGCAAGGGAATTAACTTTTAGGAAGGCAATATGTGGTTCAAACAAATCACGAAAGTTTGAAACACTTGTGGACCAAAAATATTGTCACAACAGCTCAGCAAAAATTATTCTACAAGAGCAACGGTTTTGACTTCGTGGTGGAAGATAAAAATGACAAGGAAAATATAAGTTGCAGATGCACTATCAAGAAGGAAAGAAACTTCACAAGACTTTTAAGTTGAACTCAATTTCCATTCCATAACCTAGGTTGATGGCCATCAAGGAAGAAATTGTGAAAGGAGAAGCTATTAGCCCATGGAAACTACAAGGAGGTCTCATTTACTTCAAAGATAGAATATATTTGACCGAAAACTCATCACTCATCCAAAATATTTTGAGCCAATTTCATGGAAGCACTCATGAGAGATTTGTAAAAACATTTCAAAGAGTGCAATCAACTTTTAATTGAAGCAACATGAAAAAATGTTAGTTTTATGAGCTTCAATCATATTATATGTTTTGATGATAACAAATAGTTTAAATTTATTGATGATTTTAGTGTTTTTAAGTGTCATAATGTAGAGATTGAAAAGACGATTCCAACGCATTTTGAATTGCTTAAATCGGACGTCAGACAAAGAAGTTATGATAAAAAACATTAAACGAAATTAGAAACTTTGACATGCACAAGAAACAAATGTTCACCGTCGTTCCAGCACGAGTTCGAGCCCTATCAAACACATTTTCCTGCCATTTTATTTCTATTTATTTTCAAAAAAACTAGCCGTTATTTCTTCCTTTTTATCCATTAAATCCTCAACTTTGATTTAAATTACCTTTATCAAATTGTTAGATTTAATTTCAAATTTGATATTCTTTTAAATCAAAATTATCCTTTAAATTCCAACAATCTTTTTTCTAAAAAATACAACCATTATTAATTTTTTCTCTCCTAAGCCTCCATTGCTAATCCTCTCCAAAGTTCAAAGTGTTATTTTGTATGAGAGATTTATTAATTTTTAGATAGAATAAAGTAGATTATTTTGAATGCAAAATTGTGTATCTATTGTGAGAGTTTTTAGTTTTGTGGGTTTCATATTCCATTACTTTAAATTAGGTTTTTGTAATAAGGTTTGGGAGCGCCTTAGGATTGTGAGAGCGGCTTAATCTTGAACTCATAAAAGGATTTGTAGTGGTTTGATTCTAAATCCATTAAAAGGATCGATAGTGGTTTGATCTTGAACCCAATAAAAAAATTGGTATAGGTTGGATCCTTAACCTGCAAAAGGATCGGCAGAGGGTTTACTCTTGCGCCCGCAAAAAGAGTAATCAATCGGTTTGGTTCTCACCCATAAGAGAGTCGTTGCAGTAAAATACCTAAGCAGGAGTCTTGGGGAGTGGAGTAGGAATTTTCGAACTACTTTAAAATTTCTAGTATCATTCTTCTCTCTATACTTTTTAAATTTTCGCTGCTGAATTACTTTGATTAGAATGCATGCTTAGCTAAATCGTTTCATATTTCTAATTAAGTTTAGGGTGTTTATTAAATTAATTTTAATCGTTTTAATTCTGTCTAAATTGATCTAAAAAATTTTAATTTTTTTAAGGAACCTTATTCACCCTCCCTCTAGTGTTGTCATATGATCCTACAATTGGTATCAGAGCAATTCTCTTGGATATTTATGATATTATATTTGAATATGAATTTTATTCTCTTGAATTGTTTGAATGGAAATATCCTATGTTTATTTTATGATCCATTTACTATTTGAATTTTTTCATGCATATTGGATTTAATTTTTATATGTGTTAAATTATTTGTT
This sequence comes from Telfairia occidentalis, assembly GCA_026257165.2. Taxonomy (NCBI): domain Eukaryota; kingdom Viridiplantae; phylum Streptophyta; class Magnoliopsida; order Cucurbitales; family Cucurbitaceae; genus Telfairia; species Telfairia occidentalis. Next base: position 5,808 of record JAOANK020846643.1, on the reverse strand, counting down.
TGATGAAATTTATTATAGTTATTTTATTTTTGGTTATTTTGATTAATTGATGTTTAATTTCTTTTTTCAATAAGTGAAGGTTGTCTTAATATTTTATTGGCTATATTATTTTTAGCCTATGATTGTAATGCAAATTGTGTTTTATTAACGATATTGTTTATTGATTTTTTGTAATTGAATTATTATTTGATAATTAAAATTAATATTTTTAATTATTCAGTGTTATTGGTAGATGAAAGAATATTGTTTGACTTGTATTATTTGTATGTAATACCTTATTGTTTGAGTCTAGCTCCTAGTACTATATTGATTTGCATTAAATTTGCTATTACATAACTTTTTAAAGTTATTTTTTTAATCTTTATAAATATTTTATGAGCTAGAAAGTCTATTAGCTAATTAAACCTTATTATATGTGCTTTAATGATTTCTTTTAAATTTATTATGATACTTGATAAATAGTTGTCAATTATTTTTTGCTAGGGAGAGTATATGAAATTATTTATCTTTTTTTTTTTAATTCCTATTGGTTGTGATTGATGATATATCTCTTTTGTCTCTCATATTGATATATTCTTTATATTTGACATAATATATCTTGTATAAAAGTATCATATCTTTGTTTGCAATAAATTTAATATCATGCCTCAATTTTTTTTTTATATTTCTTTTCTTGAAATAAATTGATGTCAATGCCTAAATTTATTAAGTTTTGTATTCTTATCAAGTGATATGTTCATTAAGTTTCTTTTGATCTTGCATTGCTTAAATTTTTTTGTGTATCTCATATGTTTCTAATTGGTATCTTTCTAAAATTAGGAATAATATCTTTGTGGCATAAGTTTGATATTTTTTTGCTTGAAATAAAATTGACACCATGCCTAAATTCCTTATCTTTTGTATCCTCAGTATTGGTAAATCTCTTGAAGCTCCTCGTGTGATAAAGTTCTTAATTATTTTATTTGCATCTCATGTTTTAATTGGTATCTTACATTGGAATTTTTCTTATTGAGTGAAATTTAATATTTTGAATTCCTTGATTGATATTAAATTCATTTACTCTTAGAATAATTTTTTTCTCATGCTCTTTTTATTGTGATTATTTGAGTTGTTAAAATGGCGCTTGTAATTTGTTTAATCATTTTGTATAGTCTACTTCTTGAAATTTCTTGATAAATTTTTTTTTTTGAAGTAGACTTATTTTTAGGGGGAGTAATACCTCTTAAAAATGAGAAATCCTTTGTTGGCTTAATTGTGAACTAATCTTTTGTGGTATTTTAGTCTTGATTATGACTTATATACTTGTGGCATTTATATTGACAAGATATTCATTTGAGGTTACAAAGTAAAGTTTTTATATTCATGTGTTAATTTTCTATATGATTCACATGTTTAGGGGGAGCAATTTTTGTTGAGCTATACTTATTGATTTTTTGATTATATCATGATCTTAGCTTTTAAATTGATTTTTTTTTAAATTACATGTTATGATGGTACTGTGCTTTCAATATATTACATGTTTCTTTGAATTTATTATGTTCGATTGTATGTGTTGATGAGTTATTGAAACTATCATATTTATGGTTATTATCATTTATCAAATTAATTAACCTTATTGAGTTGATATTAATACTTGCTTGGTTGTTCTTTTAAGGAGAAATTATACCTCGTACTCAAAAAAAAAAGGAGAAATTATACCTCTAAATTATTGCTTTGATTACTATTTTGAGGGGAGCTTATACCTTTAGAATTGTTATCTTTTGATGATACCAAAATGGGGGAAAATTGGTTAGAAAAATAATTGTATTATTTAATGATTGAATTCATTTGATATTGTTGTACACATTATTGAATTCAAGTATTATTGTTTGTATGCATTTCATCTTGAGAATATTTTTTTTAAGTGGTTTGTCATAATAAAAAAGGGGGAGATTGTTAGCTTTATGAGCCTCAATCATACTATATGTTTTGACAATAACAAACAGTTTAAATTTATTGATGATTTTAACTTTTTTTTTTTTTAAGTGTCACAACATAGAGATTGAAAAGACGATTCAAACGCATTTTCAATTGCTTAAATCGGATGTCAGATGAATAAGTTATGATCAAAAGAAAATTAAGAGAAATTTAGAAACACTACAAGAAATCTACTCTTTCCCGACGTTATTTTTGCCGACATTCATAAGAAACGTCACCTTAACTAGCAATTTCCGACACTTTATATAAATGCAGGTAGAAATCGAATATTCACCGACTTTAAAAAAAACGTCGGTGAACGTTGAAGATCACCCGACATTTTTTTCCAAAACGTCGACAAAAAGTTACAAATAATTTTTTTTCCAGAAGTTTGGCCGACAAAACATAAAACGTCGATAGAAATTTAATATCTTTCAATGTTTTGTTGAAAACGTCGGCAAATAGCTAACTTTGGCCGACGTTCTTTAGTATATACCGACGTAATTATAACGTCGGCAGATCTAACCCTAAAAAAAAAATCCTTTTTCCTTCTCTTCCTCCTCACTTCTTCACAGCCGCCTAGCTCCCTCTTTGTCGCCCAACTCCCTTTCCCTCTTTGTCACCCAACTCCCTCTCCCTCCCTTCCTCTCCCTCTTCCACCTCTCCCTCTGCTTTCCCTCTCCCCTCTTTCCCTGACAACCTCCTCCCTCTCCCTCGCAGCTCCCTTTCCCCTCCGCCTCCCTCTCCCTCGTGTTCTTCCTCTCTCCCGTCGGCTCCCTCTCCCGCTGGCTCCCTCTCAAACTGGCTCCCTCTTCCACCTGTTCGTCCGCCGCTCCCTCGCCAATTGTCGCTCTCTTCTGTCCGTGGGTTAATTGTTTCGTGGTAAATTACCTTCTGTATAAATTTACATTATATTTATTTTAGAACTTAATTCAGTGGCTATTTGTTACTTATTGTTGATTTAACATGTAATAACTTTAGATTTTGATCGGTGTTTGTTACTTGATTTCAATGGGTGTTGTGGAGGTTGATTTTGATGAGTATCTTTTTTGAGTTTTTTGATTGAGCGTACTGATTCGACTTTTTGATTTTTGGTTGTTTGAGAAACATTGAATGTTTCTTTTATTGTAATCTTATAAACAAAATACTTGGCAATTGGTTAAAAGAATAATTGTGAGTTGTTTGTATATATTTTTTATTGGGAGATTTCTATATAGTTGTGGTAACTTGACAATTTGTAATTCAAATGTCAATTAATCCAACTTTTGGTTAACTTTGGGCATTTGATTCACATGTTGAGAAATGTGTGTTTGTATTTTTTTTTCTTTTTCATCTTTGATAGCGTGTTATTAAATTTTCAACTTTTTAATTATATGTGTTAACATTAGACACTTTTTACGTTGCTTCGAGAATGTTTGACATATATTAACTTGTTGTTGACTATCCTGTAGCTATGGTAGTCATAGTGCATTTGATGTTGAGTTTAGCAAAACTAAACTAAAATATAGTATGTATGCCCATGGGTCCAAATCAAAGTATAAAACTCTAATTTTTACCAAATTGGAACCTAGCTTTATTCCACAAGGCTATCTTAATATAGTCAAGGTCCCAATATGTCTTTTGGAAATGCTTAGATCTAACTATACTCCATATTTGGTTCATTAAAGTGCCAAATCAAAATGTCATTTGTAGTAGAACAAGTTGGTTCATTGTAATTATATTTTCACAACATCCTCCAACTACAAACGTAATCTAACTTTTTGTCCAATTCCTACAGGATTGAACTTTTGCTCATTCCTAACTACTAAATCAAGAAGTTGTTCCAAAAGTAGAATTAAAAATGAATAAAGATTGGATAAAGCTTAAGGATAGATTCCCAAGAGAGCATGAAGGAGTCACACAGTTTTTAGGAGTGGCAAAAAATCATGTTAATGAGGTAGGAAAAACAAGATGCCCGTGCAAGAATTGTCAGAATTCAATGTGGTAATTATTGGACAAAGTGGAACAACATTTATTTTTGAATGGTATATCTCCGTCCTACAGTTAATGGGTGTATCATGGTGAACCCGCCAACTTATCTCAATTTCAAAGAGATCCAAGTCCTCCACTAAATGACGAATTAAGTAACGTTATCATTGAATAAGATGAGATGTTTGATCTTTTGGATGATTTGCGGGGCCCAGAGATAGAAGAAGATGTATATGAAGAAGACTTTGGAGATGAGATGCCAACAATCGTCCATGAAAGGGATACTTCAGACATCTTTGAAGATTTAATGACCAAGGCTCGCAATCAGTTGTATTCTAGTTGTACACAATTCTCTTCGTTGAACTTTTTGGTGAAATTGATGCATATCAAAGTGATAAACAATTGGAGTAACAAGTCATTTAATATGTTGCTACAGTTGTTAAAAGAAGCATTTTCGAGTGGTGCATCTATACCTGGTTCATTTTACAAGCTAAGAGGAAGTTACATGACTTAGGGCTAGGATATGAGTCCATCCATGTTTGCAAACACGATTGTGTATTATTTTGGAAGGAATCTATTGATTGCCAAAGTTGTCCAATATGTGGTGAGTCTCAGTATAGAGTTAACAATAGAAAGGGTAAGAAGATTGCACACAAACTCTTACGTCATTTTCCATTAATACCGAGGTTGAAAAGATTGTTTTCGTCAAAGCATATTGCTTCATAAATGAGGTGACATAAGGATAAACGAGTGGAAACAAAAGGTGTGTTACATCATCCAGCTGATGCTGCAGGGTGGAAGCATTTCGACCATGAAGTTCTTCAGTTCGCCTCAGATCCGCGAAATGTTCGATTGACATTAGCTTCAGATGGATTTAATCCATTCAGGAATATGAGTACTTCCTACAGCATGTGGCATGTAGTGCTGGATCCATATAATTTTCCACCTTGAAAATGCATGAAAGAATCAAATTATTTAATGTTGTTGCTTATACCTGGACCAAGGTCTCCTAGAAAAGAGATCGATGTGTACTTGCAACCACTGATTGAAGAGTTGAAAGAATTATGGAACAATGGTGTTCACACATACGATTGTGTAAGTGATCAATATTTTCAACTGCACGCTAGTTTGCTATGGACTATTAATGACTTTCCTGCTTATGGAGATTTGTTTGGGTGGAGTACCAAAGGTTATCAAGCATGCCCAATTTGTAAAGAAGATACTTCGTCGTTTAGACTAAGAAGAAAAATTTCTTTCATGGGGTATCGACGTTATCTTCCAGATAATCACACTTGGAGGAGAAGTTAACAAGATGACGAAAAGTTAGAACGTGGACATCCTATTGTTGTAACACTAGTACAAATTTGGCTTTTAATGTCGGGCATTGCCTGACATTAAAGACTTTTGATGTGAGACGGGCGTCCGACATGAATACGAGTGTGATTGTAAGTTACAATGTCGGATTGCCCGACATTAAAAGTGATTGTCATTGTAACTCACAATGACAGACAGTTTTTAATGTCGGCATGACCCGACATTAAAAAGTTGTTCGACACCAAAACTGTCTGTCATTGTATTATACAATGACAGACATGTTTTAATGTCGGGCTTTGCCCATCATTAAAACTACGTCCGACACCAAAAGTGTCTGTCATTGAAATATATAATGATAGTCATTTTTAATGTCGGGCATGACCCGACATTAAAAAGTTGTCTGACACCAAAACTGTCCATCATTGTATGATATAATGACGAACGAGCTTTAATGTCGGGCTTTACCTGTTGGGTATGTATGTCCTAAAACTCCAATGGCTTGTAAACACAGTCTATTATCAATAAAGTTGTTATTGATGTTAATTCAATAAAGTTGTTATTGAATCCTTT
>JAOANK020846633.1:0-10394 GCA_026257165.2 Telfairia occidentalis | reverse complement strand
CGAAGAGCACCTTAGGAAAGTGTTGTCCAAGCTAAGGGCGAACAAGTTATATGCCAAATTCTCTAAGTGTGAATTTTAGCTAAGCCAAGTGTCCTTCCTCGGGCATGTAGTATCTAAGGACGACGTTTCTGTAGATCCAGCCAAGATAGAAGCTGTGACCAATTGGTCTCGTCCAACCAATGTGAGCGAGGTTAGAAGTTTCCTAGGGCTAGCAAGCTACTATCGGAGATTCGTGCAAAACTTTTCTGGGGTAGCTGCACCATTAACACAGTTAACACGTAAGGACAGTAAATTTGTATGGAATGAAAAATGCGAGACGAGTTTCCAGGAGCTCAAGCAAAGGCTAGTTACTGCACCCATACTTACAGTACAGAGGGCACCGGTAACTTCGTAGTATACAGCGATGCCTCGAAGAAGAGATTGGGGTGCGTTCTGATGCAACATGGCAAGGTCAGCACCTATGCTTCTCGCCAGTTAAAGAACTATGAACATAACTACCTAATGCATGACTTAGAGGTTGCAGCATTTGTGCATGCACTGAAGCTTTGGAGACACTACGTTTATAGCGAGAAAATTCAAATTTTCACCGACCACAAGAATCTAAAGTACTTCTTCACTAAAAAAGAGTTGAATATGAGATAGTGAAGGTGGCTCAAACTAATAAAGGATTACGACTGCAAAATTCTATACCATCTAAGTAAGGCTAATGTAATGGCAGACGCTCTTAGTAGAAAAACAGCACACACATCCACATTGATCACCACCCAAACCCAAATACATAGAGACCTGGAGCATGCAGAAATAGCAGTGGTAGTTGGCGAGGTATTTGCACAATTGGCTCAGATGACTATCACATCGAGTATAAGGCAGCGCGTCATCGATGCACAGTAGAAAGACCAACACTTGGTTGAGAGATTTGAGCAGATGCAATTAAGGCAGACCGTAGATTTCTTCATGTCTTTAGATTTTGGGCTACAATTTCAGGGACGTTTATGCGTACCTCAGGAAACTGATCTTAAGAATAAATTATTGACAAAGGCCCATAGCTCGCCATTTTCCATACACTCAAGCAGCACTAAGATGTATCAAGACTTAAAGAAAATCGACTGGTGGCCTAACATGAAGAAGAATGTTGCAAAATTCGTAAGTAAATGTTTAGTTTGCCAATAGGTGAAGGCGTCGAGACAACAACCAGCAGGATTGATGCAACCCTTGAATGTGCCGAAATGGAAATGAGAGCACATCTCCATGGATTTCATAACAGGGTTGCTTAGGACAGCCAAGGGCTATATAGTAATCTGGGTAATAATTGATAGGCTAACCAAGTCACCACATTTCCTCCCTGGGAAATCTACTTATTCTGTGGAGCGATGGACACAGCTATACTTGGAAGAGATAGTTAGACTACATGGGGTACCTGTCTCTATTGTCTCCAATAGAGATTCTGATTCACCTTCACCTTCTGGAAGAGCTTATAGAAGGCGGTAGACACACGATTAGATTTCAACACTGCCTTTCACCTACAGACAGATGAAAACCAAGTACCCCGAGTTATTCCAGATTTATGCCCATTCTAGTAAAGGTTCTTTGGAGGAACCATCAGCTGGAAGAGGCAACCTGGGAACGAGAAGAAGAGATGAAAATCAAGTACCCCGAGTTATTCCAGATTTAGCAACTTTCGAGGACGAAAGTTCTTAAGGTGAGTAAGATGTAATGCTCCGTTATTTAATTTGGCCAATTATAAAGATTATTTAGAATTTAATTATTCTACATAATTTGGACTTTATCTTTTCATATTGTTTGAATAAAAAGAATCTAATTGATTCATTAGATAAAGGTAAGATGAGATAAAATGAAAAGAAATTTGGATTTGGGAAATATCCTTAAATAAAGCCAAATTATTCATTAAACCCCACAACTCATTTTGGTTAATAAAAAAATAACCATGTTCTTCCCCAAACCCCCTTTCACACTCTCCTCCTTCTCTCATCACTCCCCCATCACTTTCACCCTCACTCACACCCTTACTCTCCCCTCCTCCCCCCATCTTCTACGACCGGCAGCAGCACACATACCGGCGGCAGCCAGACCTCCAGCAGGGGCAGCAGTCTCTCTTTCTCTCTCTCTCTCGTGCGTGAAACCCACAAGAGGGGCCTTCTTCGATGAGTCCTCCAATGGCAGCCTCACACCAGACCTCCGGCAGCAGCCTAGACCTGCAGCGGCGGAGGAACACACCGGCAACCAACGTGGGGAGTTTTTTTTTCCTCCAACCACGAGCTTCAAACGAGCGTAAGAAGGATTGGGCAAGTTTTTCCGGCGAGTGACCTAGCCCACTGAATAGATCGGGGACTGAACTACAAAACCCGAAGAAAATCGATCTCACCGGCGAGCGGCGCTGCACTGCGGCCGGCGGCTACTTGTAGGCGGTGCTAAAAAATAGTCTGTCGCCTGTTGATCAGTAAGCTCAGTATAGTTCCCTTCTTCCGAAAATCCTAACAAAAAACGTTAAAGGCTAAAAATCATGATTTTCTCTAATAACCTTAACCTTTGGAAAATATGTAAGAAAATCGATTAAGAGGTTTACCGGCTTAGCAAGGATTTACTTTAGGGTCCTTAAAAGAAATCAGGTAAGTGACTTCGCTTACGGAAAAGCCTTAGGGCTAGAATGAACAAATTTTATGATAATTGTTCTGTTAAGAATCTCTGATTGTGTATGATGAGCATGCGTGTATGATTTTATATTGTGTTGTTACTGAATTATTGGATTGAATGATGATGATAAAAATGCCTATATGATCTTATATTCTTATTGTCTATCGAATTACTAGATTGAATGCCATGATATGTATAAGCATGTTGATTGTTAGAGACTTCAACTGATGAATATATTGGGTGCCTTAGATGTTGTAAGATTTCATGAATTGAACTTGTGTTCAGTATGATTGATAAGATAGTTGAGACCTATGCATGGACTGTTGTGTGATGCACAGACTGAAATAATAGGTGACAGTCTCCCCTAATTTAGAGGGTCGGTGTGGGGGGAGGGGGGTCCCAGCTACACTGATTGAGTGTCATCCATCATCAGATAATAGTGGGGCTCCTTGAGAAGTCTCACACTAGTACTCCAGAGGTGGAACATGAAAGGAAGGAGGAGTGTTGTCACGGAGAGGATTTATTAAATGACGTGTCATAATGAATTGGCTACCAATGTAGACTGAAAAAAATGAATTGGCTTCTAGCCTAGACTGAATAATGAATTGATTGGTAGCCCAAACTGAAAATGTTAGAAGTAGGTCCCTCATGAGCATTGCATGAGTGTGTGTGTTTTGCATGTCCAACCGTGAGTTGGGTTACTTACTAGGTATGTGTTTTACATACTCAACCTTTTCTTTAACATTTTTTTTCAGGTAATGGAACTGGTGCTCTAGATGGCTGATGATGATCGATTAAGAAGAAGCCATGGTTGAGTCACATGATTTTCCACATTTTAAAATGTTTCATTTTCCGCATTGAAATTATTTAGTTAATTTTGTAGTATTGAACCATTATGGGTTTTAGCATTTTATTTAGTTCTTGAGGATTTCTCAATATTCTTTTATTATGTTTTAAATTGGGATCCCAATAATTTTACATTTAACTATTTTCTCTATTTAATTATGGTTACTTTAATTTCAACATGAAATTCTAAATGCTAAACCCAAATCATTTGAATGTTTTATGCATGCATGATTGTGACGATCTTAGGAAATTGAGTCTTAGAAAGTCGGGTCGTTACAATCCAAATGCAAATGGGAGATATGTTTGCTCTTTTCACACGTAATCACACTGGAAGAGTTGGCTAAATTCCTTTCTACAAAATACCCAAAATTTCAAATATCTTCTCTAGAGTGAGTTTACTATTTAATAATTTATTGGTTTCTATAATCATTACAAACCTTTTTTGTTCAATATAATATGTTAAAAAAAATTAATTAAAGAACTATGATAGTTGTGCCTATTCATTCCTTAAAACGTAAAGAAGTTCAATTATATTTTTGAATTTTGAAATATGAATCTTTTTAGACTAAATGATAATGTGGCATGCCTATATCAAACGATTAAAGAAGTGGCTAATTTATCACAAAATGATAGACATGAAGAAAGAAAAAATAAAGTATCATATGGAGTACGTGCAACTACCATTTCTCGAATCAATATAACAAATCTCTTTTGTAGACTAGCCAGTTGATTTGTTCAACTTTTTTTAATCATTAGTTTGCAATATTGATCGCAACCCACTACGATACCGCAAGTGCATGAGTCAAATTGTAATATAAAACGGTATGAGAGACCAAGTATCATCCTCTGGAGATCAATTAATTAATTCTTTTAGTTATCTAACATAATTTATTCGATTTTATTTAGAGAAAACGAAACTTGAGATGATTTGAATAAAACAAAGAAATCAAAATAAGCGTGAAAACGATTAAGGGATAAAATTCGAAGTCAAGGAAGTTCTAAGGGTGTCGATTTCATTAACGAACCACATCAAATGCATAAATAACTCAATAATCTATTTATTAGCAAATTCATAAGCCTCGAAGTCTTAATTCAGGTTTCCTATTTCTAGTGTAACCAACCCTCACACTTAATCCTACAATTAACCTATCCATCTAATTGATAAGAAAAAGTTAGGCATTAATGATTCTCCTCAAACGACCTCTAACATTCACAAATCACTTTCATGCATAAGCGAATTTAGTTGGGTAATTTTATCTAGTTTAGAACTCCTAATTCTAGCAAGTAATAAACCATAAGTCAATTTAGTTGGTGATCCAACAACTAAAAGCATTGGGCATAAATTACTTATATGAAATTGCATAATAAAATCAATCGAAAAGTAAATAACACAAGATTAATGATCCATTAAGCTAATCTAACCCCTATGACAAATGAATTTTGCTAAACATAATTATAATAAAACACTCCCAACAATCCATAAGATTTAGTGCTCAAAAGATAAAAAGAGAAAAAGAAAACTTTCGAATTGATTTTTCTTTGTTTTCGGCTCTGAATCGCTTCCCAAGCCCTTGGCTTTCACTCCCGAGCTTCGAGAAATTCTCCTCTTAGCTTCCAACATGAGTTCCTAGCAAAACCCAAGCTAATTTCTCAAAAATTGGTCCCAAAAAGGTCTCCTCTTACCCTATAATTGATAAGATCATTATATATTGCATTGTGATAGCATCGAGACGCTAAGGGCTAGCGTTGAGTTGCTACTCCCTTTAGTATTACAAAACTACGACTGCGTGTTTTTGAAATTACAGCGTCGCATGCCGTTAGGTAGAGTCTAGACGCTATCATGTTCCACATGCTACTACCTTCTTTGGCATCTCAACGCCATGGGGTAGCATTGAGACTCACCCCCTCGAGTTTCTCCACTAGTTTGGCTTCTTCCTTCATGCCTTAGCCGAATTTTGATTGCAACTCACTACATTATCCCAAGTGCACGAGTCAAATTGTAATATAAAACGACCTAAGAGACTGAGTATCATCCTCAGAGAATCGGGTTATTAATTTTATTTAGTACCAAGATAGTAGTTGTCAAATTTTATTTAGGGAAACGAACTGGCATACAACGGGTCTAATCTAGCAAGCAACTAAAATGAGAACGCTAAGAGGCACGTAAATAGAGGAAAATCAAAGGACAAGTAGTTCTAGAGTGTTGGCAGTATGAAACGATGCAATTAACTATCTAATTAAACTCGAGATATGCAATAAATTACCAAGTTTTCAAAGTCTAAGATTTAAAAACTTGGGCTTCCTCATCTCGAGGTCCACCGACTCTCACTAAGAACTCCCTACACGATGTCTCGCTATAAGAAGATAAAAAGTGCCATAAAAATAATCTATTCCGAACCTTACACGCTCTCCTATCACTTTCGCACATAGAGAAACATGCATCTAAATCCCAAAGGCTCACTTTACTACTCTCTCTTTCGAACAAAGTAGCAAACAACATGCAATAATTTACGACCCTCTTTCACAAGCAAGATAGTAAAATACAACAGTAAAAGCATTCATTGATTAAATGAACATACACATTCAATGTTGGAATTTAGAAGAAAATCAATAAATATGCATTCAAGAGTTTAATAGTGTATTTAATAGTTCCTAAAATGAACCAACACCCTAAAACTAATAATTTAGCGAAAATACATCATGAAAATCAATTCTAAACATCTCATCTCAGTAGAACACAGAATGTAAAAGAGAGAAAAGAAAACTCTTGGGTCGATTCTTCTCCATCTCCAGCTCTGAATCGACGCATGTGCTCGTGATTTTCAGCCCTGAACACTCAAAAAGCCTTCAATCTACTCTAGAATGAATACCCACTGCTCTCTGGCTTTTTTCCTCGAAAATCACTCTAAAAACAGCGTCCCAAATCGACTCCTTGAACCCTTGCAGTGAAAAACAACATATATAGTTCTAGGCGGTAGCGTCGAGATGCTATGCAATAGCGTTGAGATGTTGTGCTTTAATATTACAAAAATACCACTGCATTTTTGAATTGGGGAGGAAAATTTTTGATGTAGCATTGAGATGCTACTATTCCAGCGTTTCCAAAAAATCTGCAGTTTTATTTTTGACATATTTCGTTTATTCCTTAGCCAAATTTGATCGTCTTAGGCTCGTTATTCAGCCCGAACAACACCAAATCTATATTTTTACCTCCGAATGCTTAGTTCCTACAAAATATAAGAATAAAGGCATCAAAACATACAATAAAGCCTACAAAACTTCTAAGATTTAGGTCCTAAAATAACACTTTTTGGAGTGCTATAAGATTTTTCACCTATTGGGCTCGTTTTTCGACTCGAACACTCCAATTCATTAATTTCTCATTCAAACCTTGGTTCCTATAGAAATCAAGAAATAAAAGCATCAAAGCATACATTTTTAACACACAAAACTCCTAAATTTTATAAGCTATAGAGTAACACTTTTTTAGTGCTATCAAATATCGTATTAAATCAACCAACATTTGCTCGATAGGAAAATCATATTACCATTTAGTTAATGATAAGTACTATGCAGAATCACAATTCAAAATTTAACGACGTAATTAAAAATTTGTAAAGTTATATATAGACTAAATTGAAACTATTATCAAAATTTTGGAACATGAATAAAAATATAGGCTTTATTCCTCATATTTGGTCGTAGGTCTTTGGAAGATGTCAAAGGCTACACTTTGCATGGTGCCTCGTCGAGGAAGCTTTTGGATAATGGTTTTAAATACAAGTATGAGATTGATGAAATGTTTGATAGAGCAATCCAAAACTTTAAAGAGAAAGGCTTTCTCTAGTTTATGCTTTATGTATAAGGGAAATAAAAGGGGAGAGTTAATATGAGAATCGTATTAGAAAAAAATCTTAATACGAGATTGTTTGATATGGCTGGTTTTTCTGGGCTATGGATTATTTAAGATATATATGATAAAATTATCTATATCTTAAGACTTCAGTGTTATATTTGTTAGAACTATTCTTTTAGGTTTCTATATTGATTGTCATAACTACTTTTGAGATTTGATGTGTTAATTAGTACATTCTTTTATTGTGTGTCAAATGTAACTATAGTGATCGTAGAAATTCGAAAGACTTTTCAATAGAAATTCAACAATCATCCATCAAGCATTTGATGTTCAATGTTGATCTTAATCTATCTCCGGAGGTGATTTTTAGACATTCAATTGCATGCAAACACTTCTTTATATAAATGACTCTTTTTCTCAAAAATGAAATATTTCTAAAAACTCTTTCTCCCTTTAGATCATTTGTATCTTTAGATACATGAGAAATTTCTATTTGATTCATGGATCTCTTTTCTTGAGAAATTAAAATAAGAAGATTTGATAAATGTTGGTTGTCCTCCTTCGAAGTTCTCTTAAATTCTCCAACAGGCATTTGTTGTGAATTGCTATTTGAACGTAGGTTAAAGATAAAACTTATATTTTAATTTGTACGTTAATTTTAACTAAATCTATAATCTTTTTAATACAACTTAGATTGTAAATCAGACGAACTTAACAAGAGGGGGCTCTTCTAAAATAATTAATGCTTTACACGTGCACTTTAAGCGAATCTAAATCAGTTTGTTCGAAGTTTGAACAATAAATATAGAAAAAGAAGAAGAAAACCTAACGAATACCTCAAATATTTTGAATGTCTTTGATTATGTCATTAATAATTCTGTGATTTCCAGAAGTAGAGAGGATAATACCAATACCATCCACTTATAGTAAACTAGTCAAATGCACGTATAAATATTTATGTATTTGAAAATAATGGTTGACCGCGATGCTTTAAAAAATTAATAGTTTATAATTTAACTACAATTTTAAAATCTTCCTAAAACATTTACACGGATTATTTTGAAAATTGTATTTAAATAATTATATTTAATTATAATATTAAAATATTTTTATATACAAAAACATTTACACCTCCTTAAAATATTTTGAAAATTTTACATAATTTAATTATATTCTAAAGTTTTTTTTTAATTATAATTAAAAATGAACACTATCATTGAATAATAAATAAATTAAAAGATATTATTACAATATTGTATTACGTCTACTCTTTTCCATATTTATAAGGGAAGACTTTTGTTAGATCAAAAAAACGTAGAATAAGAGGTTAGAAACAAAAAATAAAATTAAAAAAAAAAAGCTTAAGAAAAATGAAATGACAAATGCAAAAACCAACTATCCAAATGTCAATAATAAATATAGACAAATCTCACATCCAAGCAATGATTGTACATCCATTAAAAGCTATTATTAAAACTAATAATCATTAAATTATCTGGACAAAATAGGCAAATGAAAAAAATGTTAAGAATAAAATGGAAAGAGAAAGTTTATCTTTTCTTGCCTCTTTTATGCATAATAATATTATTAGATTTAGCTGAAGTTAAAGTACAAAATGAAAATCTAAATTTTATCTTTAAATTTGATATTTATTTAATTTGAAAAAATTAAAATAATCTATATCTATTCTATATAGTAATAATACAAGGAAGAGAATCTTAATAATAATATTTCAAGATATGAAAAAACTAAAATAATAAATAAATAAAATAAATTAGAAAGAACTTAAAAATAATTTAGAAATGAATTAAAAAAAAAAGAGATGGGCAAAATGTAGAAACCCATCTTTGGAGATTTGTAATGGATAGCAAATATTTTTCATATATTTGCATATATAGCGGTTGGTTACTGATTTAGCAATTATGGCAACAATTTTAGATTAGATTTTTCATTTCTTTCTTTATTCCAATCTTACCCTTCCCTCTTCAGATCTTCTCTCTTCTCACATTTTGCTCCTTTCTTGTTGGACGATTTTCTCTCGTTTGTTATCTTCTCTCTTTCAACAAATAAAATCGATTTTCTCCATTCTATTTTGCATTATGTAGTTCGTCGATCTTTTCTTCTAGGTTGATTTTTCTCCAATTTGTGCGATCCCACGATTCCTGCAAATAAAATTTAGCGTTCTTTAATATTCGTGGTGGGCTCTTTAGTTTTTGAACCTTTCGATTTCATATCGTTGATCGTTTTTTTTTCATATTCGTCGATCGTGGTCGGAATTTTTTCGTTTGTGGTTGCTTTTCGTTTGTGGTTGCTTTTTTATGTAAATCTTTTTGTTCGTGGTCAATTTTTTGTTGCTGTAATTTTCTTTCATTTTGTAATTTTTTTCTGTCTTTCTTTGTTTTCTTCTTCTGTATTAGTAGTGTATCAGTAGTTATAAGTTTATTAACAATTTTAATCCTATATCATATTGATCAGTACATAGGATATCAACATTTATACTGACATAAATTTTAAGCAGGTCATGTATATCATAAGTCATTATTCTTCAATTGTAATTTTACAAATCATGAGTACTTGATAATATGTATAACCATAACATTAAAAGAATTGAATGTAGCTACTCTTGTCATTTACTTATACTCCCCTCATTCTCTTCTTGCTTCTCTTTAATTCTTGCTTCTCTTTAACTTCTTCTTCAGGTTCTTCTTTTTCATTTCCAGCTTCATCTTCATCATTCTTACATTCAAATAACAAATATTTGTGTTATACTTTTGATATACATATCATAATAGTATATCAGTCATGTTATTCTTAATATACTTAATATTTAGTATATCAATAATATAACTGATATACTTTAAATGAAGTATTTCACTGATATTACTGATAAAATAAAATTTTTCCATTTTTATTTTGTAAATTTATTTTGATTTTATATTATTTTGATCTTTTAACTTGTTTTAATAAAAAAATTAATGAATGAATTTTGATTTGATTTTTTTTTTCCCGAATTAAGTTTAGTCTTCATCAAAAACAAAAT
>JAOANK020846622.1:0-10394 GCA_026257165.2 Telfairia occidentalis | reverse complement strand
ACGCACGTGAATTGAAGAAAGGTTCTTCAAAGGTAAATATCGTTCTCTGTATTTTAGTTTTCTGTAAATTTTCTTCCAACCCAAATTCATGATTGAATGCATTAAGCGCTCAACCGCTTCCGCTGGGAATTCGATTCCTTCAAGTTTCTGTGAGGCTCTGCCGACACTTGGAGCTGAGCTCTCTATTGCTGGTCCTGCCGAGGTCCAAGCTCCTTGTCTAGACAAGGAGGCAACTTCTCGTCCTCCGGTGGTGGAGAATTTGTCGTCCGACTCCGAGGCTCCAGGTCAACCTGCAACGAAAGAGCCATTGGATTTCAGCGTTCCCTTTCTTGCATCCCTCCAGGCGTACGACGTGGAGGTGACCATTGGGAACGAGGTTCGCTCCCACATCAAACGTGCTTCAGGTTGGGTCTCCTCCAACCTGCAACACACAGATCAGTTGCTGAGTCGATCATGTAACGATGCTGCTCGGGTATGCTTTGCTTTTGACTTATGATTTGCTCGTTGCCTTGCTTCTCCTCCTAACTTATATTTTCTGCAGCTTCTCATTTCGTTGTACGAAGGGGCCGTGGTGCCCAGTGCATAGCTCTGCAAGTGAGCTCAACTGAGCGTGACCGAGCAAGCTCGGACACGGGTTGTAGAGGAGAAGAGACGTGCTGCTGAGAAAAGCTGCCGTGAGGAAGAAGCTGCAAGGTCCGCCGCCAAAGCCAAGCTTGATGAAGTTCGTCGGGAGAATGACTTACTGAAGGAGCAGCTTTCTGCTCTCAAGGAGGCCAAGGTAGCGTGGAAGAGCTTTGAGGCTGAGCTGAGAGACGTCATTTCTCGTGCCGTCGAGAGGACGAAGGCCACAGAGGAGAAGCTCACTCGAGCCGAGCTAACCTTTACTGATGCTGCACTCCTGACCACGACATTTGAAAAGCACCTCGGCACTCGAGAGATGCAGAAGGAATGGGCCACGGAGGGTTTCGACTACACTTTGGAGAAGGCTCTGGAGTAGTTCCCCACTTTAAATTGTGCCACTATTCGAGCTGCCTACAACACTGATTGGGCTCCCGAGGAAGCAGCCGAAGGCACGACGGCCAATGAGGAGGTTCTGCAACCTCAGGCCGAGGTGCGCCCAGAAGATGTCGATCTGGATCACCTCGGTGATATCTTAGTGTGTAAGGTAGCTCGACCTCCCCCCCACTTTTTATAATCTTCACTGATGTACTTATCATTTCTTAATGAAGATCCTTCCATTTTTGTTTTACTCACGTTTCATTTCTCTGTAAATTCAAAATTCTCTTAAGTCCAAGCTCGTCTGCTCTACTCAGACATTTTCAAAGCTCCATTTCAGAATAAAATCTTACTAAGTTGCAGTTCATCAGCCTACTCGGGTACTTTCAGAGCAGAAATTCTTTTAAGTTCTAGCTCGTCCACCTAGTCGCAGGCGCGGAGCTAGGTCATTCCGATCCTTGCGGGACTGGTACCTTCCTTTCGCTCGGTCACTGAGAACTCTAGGCATCCTAGGTCTTCGGAGTCTGAGGTTCGACCTCAAACTTGGAAACTATGCGGAGAATGTGGAGAGAAAGTATCTTCTTGGGGATTCGAGATCATTGATTCCAAAAAATCTTACCCCTTCCCCGAGGATTGCTCCCTTTCCCGAGGGATTACACCTCTTTTCGAGGAAGGGTCTGTAGGTCCAAGGTCTCTCGCCAAGGGGTCCGAGGTCTCTTGTCCGAGGTTCAATCTGGACCTAGAAATTACAAGGTGTCCGAGGTGAGATGACTTCTTTTGCGAGATCGGAGACCGCAGGTTCCTGAGTTCTTCACTCTTTCCCCAAGAATTTTGTCTATTTTCGAGGGATTGTGTTCCTTCCCAAGAGGGTTTAAAGGTCCGAGGTTCTTTATCTGAGGTCCATTATGGACTCAAAAGTTACAAGGAGTCCGAGGTGAGAGGACGTCTTTTGCGGGATCCGAGATTGCCAGTTCTCCAGACCTTCGCTCCTTCCCTGAGAATTTCACCTCTTTTCGAGGGATTGTATTCCTTCCCGAGAGGGTTTAAAGGTCCGAGGCCTCCCGTCGATTCTATAAATAACCTTCATCCTCCGTCATTCTCCTCACTTCCCTCAACCCAATCGCTTCGAGGTAGAATGTCTGGTTCTGAAGAGCACAGAACTATCTCACCTCCTGCTCGAATGGGGTCTCCTACCCATATTCCGAGTCCATTATGGGTGGATTTCTCCTGGAGCTTGGTTATCGAGCAAATGAAGGTTGCCATTGCCAAGAACGAGGCGATACAATTCGAGTTGGTGGACCGTGTTTTTGCAGAAGAGGTGGAATTCGAGCACCGTCTGGCTGTTCATAAGGCGAATCAAGCTCGTCTTACCTGAGAACTTAGGCGAGCCGATCAGTTAGGATTAGATTTGTCTGAAAGGTTGCGTTCTGTGAAGCTTATGCGAGAGATGGTGTGCGGTGGCCGAGCCACTATTGAGTTCCAGCCTTGCCATTCCGTTGAGGAAGGACGTCCTCGATCCGAAGCAATGGAGGCCGAGGAAGTCATGACTGAGAGGGAGTCTCTCATGGCTCAGTTTTGTCTGGTGAGGCGCAGGCGTAGGAGTTATTCGCCCGCCACTTGAGGGAGCTCAACCCTTTGGGTGGAAGCTTTTCATAGAGGGGATTCCCCAAGGTGATGAGCTGCTACCTCCTTCCGCCGTGGCCGTGCTGAGCTGCTGATTCCCTTCCACCTAGATTAGGTGTAAAGCTGATCTCGAGTCCTCTTTAGACTAGGAGTCTTTATTGTAATAAAACCGATCTTGAGGCTACTTTGACTAGGAATTTTATTGTAATAAATTCGGCCCCTTGGGTCAGTTTATTAATAAAACTTCTTGTTGACAATTGACTCCTATTTCTACTAATATTGAAATAATCAACATATTTTAATTGCACTTTTGCGAAAACAAAAACTTAGGCTGATCAGTGTCATGGAGAGGACCCCCATTTAAGTTAACTTTGGGTGCTTCTTAGTCGGCGTGAACCTTAAATCGTGTGTTCTCATTGATAGTATATCCGTAGGTGGTCGACGGTCCATGGATGAGGTAGTTCTCGCCCACTTAGGTCTGCCAACATGTATGTCACTTTTTCTCAGAGCTCTTTCACCTCGTACGGTCTTTCCCAGTTCGGCTCTAGTGCGCCGTGGTGGTGAAGGATCTTTTTTAACACAAGATTGCCTACCTTAAACCGATGAGGGCGTACTCGAGCATTGTAGAAGCGGACCATGCAGTTTCGGTACTCGGCCTGCTGAAGTTCCGAGCTTCGACGGGCCTCATCGAGCAAATCTAGGTGTAGCTTTAAGGCTTCGTCATTTTGAGACTCCGAGAACTATTGGGTGCGGCGAGAAGGCAGTCCGATCTCGATTGGTACTACAGCCTCTGCTTCGAAGGCCAAGGAGAATGTTGTTTCTCCTGTGGCTATCCGGGTTGTAGTCCGATAAGACCAAAGTACCGCAGGTAACTCCTATGCACATGCCCCCTTAAGCCTCGCTAACCGGGCCTTAAGCCCATGCTTGATGATTTTTTTCACTACTTTCACTTGCCCATTAGCTTGGGGGTGAGCCGGGGACGAGGTGAAGTGTTTGATATTTAGCTAACTACAAAAGTCTTTGAAATTGTTGTTGTCAAATTGCCTTCCATTGTCCGAGATAATCGCGTAGGGCACTCCGAATAGGCAAACTATGTTCTTCCACACGAATGACATGATTTTCTTTTCGGTTATCGTGGCTAAAGGCTCAGCCTCAGCCCATTTTGTAAAGTAATTGACGGCTATGACTGCATGTTTGGTCTCTCCTTTGCCTACTAGGAGAGGCCCAATGAGGTCGATTCCCCATTATGCAAACGGCCAAGGTCCTTCTATTGGCTTGAGCGTTGTGTGTGGTTGTCTTGGTATCGAAGCTAGCCTTTGGCAACAATCACAGCGTCGGGCAAAAGTTCTTGCGTCGGCCCCCATGGTCGGCTAGTAGTATCCTTGCCTAACGAGTTTTGCTGCTAGTGAGCGACCGCCGGAGTGGTTTCCACAGACCCCTTCATGTATCTCTCTCATGGCATAATCGACCTCATCCGGGTCGAGAAACCTTAGGAGAGGCAACGAGTACCCTCGCTTATTGAGAATATCACCTACGAGGAGGTACCTCGACGCCCTTCGAGCTAGTCTCCTTACTTCGAGGGAATCTACTGGTGTCTCCCCCTTTAGGTAATTGCTTATGGGGTCCATCAAACATGTTGGTCGTTCTCCGGTACTCTGGATCTCCGCCTCGGTAGTGGTCGGCAGTGATAGGACTTCTACTGGTACGGTACGAGTTAATTCTGTCTCAAAGGCGGACGCGAGCTTTGCCAGGGAATCGACATTGGAATTCTGGGACCGAGGTATCTGTTTGATGGTGAACTGAAACCCGATCAATAGTTCACTCACCTTCCTCAAATACTTTGCCATTCTTTCGTCTTTGGCCTGATATTCGTCAGTGACCTGGCTCACCACAAGTTGTGAGTCACTCAGGATCTGCAGTTGTCAGATTCCCAGGGTTTTGGCCATCTTCAGACCGACGATCAATGCCTCGTATTCCGCCTCATTATTTGATGCCCAGAACCCAAAACGTAGTGCATATTCAATTCTAGTTCCAGCGGATGAGGTCAGTAGAATTCCTACTCTTGATCCCTTTTTGTTGGACAAGCCGTCCACGTAGAGGGTCCAGGTTTCCTCCCGGTCTTCAAGAGTCACGGGAGGGGTGAGCTCGGCAATGAAGTCAGCTACAGCCTGCCCTTTGACAGAGGTCCTGGGCTCATATCGTATGTCGTACTCGCTGAGCTCGATTGCCCACTTCATCAACCTCTCAGACACCTCGGGTTTGTGCAAGACCTGTTTCAGGGGCAAGTTCGTGAGGACGGTTACCTGGTGTACCTGGAAGTAGGGTCGTAGACGGCGCGCCGAGGTGACTAAAGCCAAGGCAACTTTCTCCACACTCGGATACCTTGTTTCGGCATCCACAAGGGTTTTGCTTATGTAGTAGACGGGCTTCTGTACTCCATCCACCTCTTTAACCAGTGCCGAGCTAACGGCGGTTTCAAAGATGGATAGGTAGAGCTGTAGGTCGTCGCCTTTGTCGAGCTTAGCGAGGAGTGGAACTGAGCCCAGGTATTCTTTTAGTTGTGCCAGGGCCTGGTCACAATCTTCGGTCCATTCAAAGGGTCCTTTCTTCCTTAGGATTTTGAAGAAGGGAAGGCACTTGTCCGTAGCTCGTGACACAAATCCGTTAAGGCCCTGTAGCTGCTTGAGATTCTTCGGGGCCTCCATGTCCAGCACCGCCTTTATCTTATCCGGGTTGGCCCCTATTCCACGCTGGTGGACCATGAACCCCAAGAATTTCCCATATCCCACACCGAAAGCACATTTTGTCGGATTCAGTTTCATCTAATATGTTCGGAGGATATCGAAGGCCTCGGCGAGATCGGCCTCGTGCTTGTCCGAAGTGACACTTTTCACTAGCATGTCGTCTACGTAGACTTCCATGTTGCGGGCGATCTGGTCAGCAAACATCTTGTTCACCATGTGCTGGTATGTGGCTCCAACATTTTTTAGGCCGAACGACATCACCTTGTAGCATAATAAGCCTTGATCAGTGATAAAAGATGTATGCTCCTAGTCAGGTACATGCTTTTTGATCTGATTGTACCTGGAGTAGGCGTCCATGAAGGTTAAGAGCTCGTGTTCGGCTGTGGCATCGACCAAGTGATCGATTCTGGGCAGCGGAAAGCTGTCCTTAGGGCAGACCTTATTCAGGTTGGTGAAGTCTACACACATACTCCAGTTCCCGTTTGCTTTCTTGACCAACACCACATTGGAAAGCCATTCGGGATAATATATGCTTCCTTAACAAAGTCAGCGTCTTGGAGCTTCTTCACCTCGGCTTGTATGACTGCACTTTGAGTAGGATCGACTGGTCGGCGCTTCTGCTTGACTGGTCGATGAGCCGGGTCGATGTTGAGCCGGTGTACCATGATGTTGCGGTCTATTCCAAGCATGTCCTCGTGCCACCATGCAAAAACGTCAGCATTATCATAGAGGAATTTAATAAGTCTCTCCCTTAGTTGGGCCCCCAACTTGGTGCCAATGCTGACTTGTTTCTCCAGGTTGAACAAGGGCAAGTTCGAGCTCTTCTACCGAGCAGGTATCTTGCTCTACTTTCTCAGCCGGTGAGGGAGGAGTCTGTGTGGGGGAATGGGAGTCTATGAGGCACGTGGTCGCCGTGCCTTTCATGGCAAGCATGTAGCACTCCCGTGAAGCGCTTTGCTTGCCTCGAATGATCCCTACACCGTTGGGTGTTGGGGATTTCATCATCTGGTGGAAGGTGGAAGGTACGGCTCGTAGTGCATGTATCGTGGGTCGACCGAGGTTGGCATTGTAGGCCGAGGTACCGTCTACTACCACGAACTCAAGTACTTTCGTTACCTGAATTTGTCCTTCCCCTAAGCTTACCTGGAGTTCCACGCATCCGTTCGGTGTTATCCGCTCTCCTGAGAAGCCAACCAGGGGGGATGGGCTAGGCTTGAGCTTGCTTTGTTACCACCCTAATTTCGCATATGTGGAATACTATAGAATGTTGGTGGAGGCTCCGCCGTCGACAAGAACACGAAATACCTTCACATGGTCGATGTCGGGGCGGATGACAAGCGCGTCATTGTGCGGGCTATGACATCCCTTAGCATCTTCATCATCAAACGTGATAGGCAATGAGGGGTGAAGATTTGAGACATGGCATATCTCATTCTGGGCCTCCCTGATAAGGGATTTTCTTTTCTACCCAGAGTGTCCTCTCGACCATCCTCCGAAGATAGTGTGTCTTTCAGCGGGGCGATCCTTCCTAGGTGACTGCCACCTTTCTCATTCTACCGCTATCGGGGAGTCCTTTGCACGTCGTTGGGCGACAAACTTCTTGAGGTACCCTTTCTGGATAAGGGTTTCGATTCGATATGCTCTTTTAGTTCGCAGCAATTTGACGTGTCATGACCATGGTCTCTATGGAACCGATAGTACTTCTATTGGTTCCGCCTGCGTGACCCCATTTTTAGCTTCTTCGAAGGAGTGAAGAGACCTACCTCCTCTGCGACAGCGTAGATCTCAGTAATTGGGACAGTGGTGGGCGCGTATTTCTCAAACTTCGGCCCCCTACTAGAGCGTTTGTCGTCTCATTTCTCATCCCGTCGCTCGCCCCATGACTTGTTGCGCTGGTGCGAGGATGTCTGGTGAGACGCCTTATCCTTCATCCTGTGGGATGACGATGGTACAGATGCTGTAGTTGCCATCTTTTTTTAGATAAGAAGGTCTTCGAGCGTCATTAGACCATTGGCATGAGAGAGAACTTCCGCGAATGTTTTCGGCTTATTGATAGTGATGTACTGCAACATCTCCTGGTGCTTACAGCATTCGGTGAATGCGGCTATAGTCACTTCGTCAGAATAGTCGCTCACACACAACGCTTCTTGCCAGAATTGAGGGACAAATTGTTGTAACGTTTCACTCTCGCTCTGGTATTGGGCCATTAGGTGACTAGAGGGGCGTCGATTTTTGCTACTCCCCAGGAATTGGTCTACAAAAAGCTTAGCCAGTTCTTGGAAGGTAGATATCATCCCCAGTTTCAGCTTGCGGTACCAAGCTAGCGCTGCTCCTACCAGAGTAATAGAAAAATGCGACATATGATAGCATCTGGTACTCGGTGTAGCTCCATTTCTTACCGATAAGTATCGACCTGTTCGACGGGGTCGGTCGTTCCATCATAGGGTTTCATGGTTGGATCCTTGAATTTCTCTGGGATTTCGACTCTTATCACCTCAGCGATGAAGGACTTTAATCCTTGTTTCAGGATATGTTTTGCAGCGGCCATTCCCGGAGCCTTCTCAGCCGTGGATTCCTTTTTTAGGCACCGCAGCTCTGCTCGAACTTCCTCCAAGGCATCCTCTCAGTCGAGTTTGCTTGAGGCCCTGGTGTACCAGCTTTTGTTGCAAGACGCACTTTGCTCTCGCCGCTTGGCCTCAATCTTATCACGCAAGTCGGACTGGGTTGGGCCTCATTTTGAGCTAACCCTTTTTGAGCTAACTCGAGAGTGGCTCCACCCTGTTGACTAGTTGGCGTGGTGCTCTGACGCTCGTAGCCTTGGGGTCTGCCCCCCGAGGCTCGTGCTGCCACGTCACAGAAATCGGGCTCCTGAGGTTGAGCTTGCACAGGAGAAGCGTGGTTTACCAGCGCTTGCACCTGCGCCTGTACAGCTTGGAGGACCTGCGCCTGGTCACGAACCAAAGCTTGTAGGGCCTCTATTTGGGCAGTGGCTGTCTGGCGCCCTCGGCCTCTCCCTTCTCTACTAGTTGAATGGGATGGGCCAGGCTGCACAGTGGTCGTTCATTCATTGTCGGACTGCGATCGGCGTCTGTCACTTTCTGATTGGTCGGAACTCGATCGTGCCATCTCTAAATTAGGCTTGTTTTCTTAGATCCCCACAGACGGCACCAAATGTTGATGCACGAGCAGTTCCTCCTGCTATAGTGGACTGAGCAATGGATGACCTCAGACCTAAAAGAAGAGGACGAGGTGAGGTGGGGTGGTTGAGACCACACTCCGACGCTCAAGTTAGTAAGGTAGAATAAGCGAGTAAGGAATGTTATTAGATCTCGTCGCATACCTTTCGATGTGGCTCTGCCTCGTATTTATACTTGAGGTAGGAGGAGTCATTGGCGGTGCAATGCTCCCGATCAACCGTGATTTTTGGCTGATTCAGAGCGAAGAGATTAGTGAAGTGATTTTATCCCTTCGCATCTCGTAAGGAGCGATTCTTGGGTTCACTCTTGACCTCGAGCTCGTCTTGCCTTGGCCGAGCCTTGGTGTTTCATTATACCTCGGCTAGAACTGAGGTGGCTTTGTACACGTGGCGATCCCATGTCTATCCATGTATATGTGCAGTTCCATCCCTCATCACACTTCTTAAAATTACTCTAAATGGATAAGAATATTCTGGTAAACATTTTATATTGATAGAATGAGAATAAACCACTTAAAATAACTAAGTCATAACTCTTTTTCTAAAAAAAAAACTAAGTTCTAATTATGCAAAGTTAATACACGTTAACATAATACTAGCATTCATGCGAGGCTACAAATTAAGTTATTTAACATCAAAACTTAAATTACCTAAGGTGTTTGAACTTAGCATCGAAGCTAGTATAATGTTTACAAAGTATGTTACCAAGATTTGTGCATACTAAATGGTGGAGAAAGACAACTGCATTATCATTCTAGTTTAATTCTGCACACAAACAATTGCATACTATTCAAAATTTGAGTCACAATGACCTTTACAAATTATAATGAATTCTTATAATCACAAAATAAAACAACAAACAACAATATCTAATAAGAGGTCCTTATATAAACAAAATCATCATAATCAGAAATTGTCGTCTAAAATCTCCCAAACCATATTTCTTTTAAAAACTCCACAACCATATTTGATATGTAGATGACAATAAAATTATAACAAAGTAAAGTCCAAAAATCTCCAAAACTCTACAAAGTAAAGTTTCCTCACTTCTCACAAAGATAAGTCAAAATCACAATAACAACCCTCGAAAGTAAAATCACACAATGTAAAAGTTACAATAACAAGGTAAAGTCCAAAACCGAACAAGCCCCCGTCCTCCAAACCAAACCCCCAAACACAATTCACAACTCACAAGTCAATCATAAGATGTAATAAAAAGAGAACTATAGTTTTAAAATCTCCTAAACCATATTTCATCATTAGATGACAATAAAATTATAACAAAGTAAAGTCCAAACTCTTCAAAACTCTACAAAGTAAAGTTTCCTCACTTCTCACAAAGATAAGTCAAAGTCACAATAACAACCGTTCAAAGTAAAATCACACAATGTAAAAGTTACAATAACAAGGTAAAGTCCAAAACCGAACAAGCCCCCCTCCTTCTCCAAACCAAACCCCCAGACATAATTCACAACTCACAAGTCAATCATAAGATGTAATAAAAAGAGAACTATAGTCTAAAATCTCCCTAACCATATGTCATCAGTAGATGACAATAAAATTATAACAAAGTAAAGTTCAAACTCTCCAAAACTCTACAAAGTAAAGTTCCCTCACTTTTCACGAAGATAAATCAAAGTCACAATACCAAACCTCCAATGTAAAAGTTACAATAGCAAGGTAAAGTCCAAAACTTATATATGAACAAGCCCCCCTCCTTCTCCAAATCAAACCCAAACCCCCAAACATAATTCACAACTCACAAGTCAATCATAATATGTAATAAAAAGAGAACTATAGTCTAATAAGTAAAGTCCAAAACTATATTCTGAACA
>JAOANK020846613.1:0-10396 GCA_026257165.2 Telfairia occidentalis | reverse complement strand
TCATATTAAAACTATAGGTTATGTGAGAAATATTATTTGAATATGATTCAAATAATATTAATTATAATTAATTAAATAAATAAAATTAATTTTATTTTATAAAATTAGCGTAAAAGATGGTGAGTGGGGAGTTTTTCACTCAACCCACTCCCATCTCTCTCTCTCTCACATAAAAACGAGAAAAAGAGGAAGTGAAGAACAGTGCTTCAATTTTTTCTTATGCTGCAGAATTCTCCCTCTCTCAATTCCCTCAATCATTCTTGGAGACCACACTTCCAAGGCTGGATTTCCTAAAGAATAACGGGTATCCCATTTTGGTAGTGTTCGTGATACAGAATTCGCAAGAAGATTGAAGAACGGTTCTTCAAAGGCATTTTCATTCTCTCTGTATTTTTGGTTTCTGTAAAGCATGTTTCCTACCCAAATTCATTCTTGAATGCATTAAGCATTCAACCGCTTCCGCTGGGAATTCGATTTCTTCACCTTCAAGGATGGGTCATCAGATTGCTCCTGAGATGATGATGCATGACAATGAGGTCCTTGAAATATAGTTTTATTGTTAGAATAAGAATAATTTTCATGATTACGCATACCTAGGTGGTAGTGATTCGACATGGGGTTCTGTTGGCCTCCAAACTGATTTTGTTGGGCTCCTTGAAATCCATAGCCCTTGTTAATATAGTTGGCTTGCTCCAATTGAGGCTCTTCCCAAGTATGATAAGAATGATAAGCCGCCATAGATGCAATCGACTGAGGCTTTCCCTGCATAGTCAGATTTTGCAAGGCATTAGTCAGTGAAGGTATTTTTGCTCCAAGAGCACTTACTATCATCGATAGCATGTAGTCCCAGGACTCAAGCGGTGTCCTTTGAGTGGACCTCTCTGATGGCCAATTGTAGTTGGTGGTTTTCATGTGCTCCAATAACGCTTGAGCCACCTGAGGTGTCATTGAAAAGATCAATCCTCCTGCAGCTACATCCACAATGGACTTAGTAGTACTGGCTAACCCATTATAGAAATATTGTACCTAAAGCCAATCAGGGTTGCAGTGTTGTGGACATTTTTGTAGTAGCTCCTTAAATCTTTCCCACTTCTCGAAGAGCTACTCATCCTCAGCTTTAACGAAATTACTTATCTCGTTCCTCAATTTCTGGGCCTTGGCTAGTGGGAATAATTTATTCAGAAAGGCTTGGGCGAGCTCGTCCCATCTCTAGATGCTGTCAGCGTATAGGGATTCCAACCAATCCTTCGCCTTGTCTTGCAAAGAGAAAGGAAATAAACATAAGCGAAAGAAATCATTTGGTACCCCATTTAACTTTACTATACCGCATATCTCAAGAAAAGAACGTACATGCTTATGCGAGTCCTTTGCAATTAAACTTCTTAAAGCACAATCCCGAGCCATCTGAATGAGTTCCAGCTTCAATTCAAAATGCACTCCATTAATTGGTGTATGTATGATTCCTGGCTAAGTGTTCGGGACCGTGTGTTGGAAATAGTCCTGAATAGCCTGTGAGTTTCCTTCTTGCTCGGCCATTTGATCGAGTACTCCTCTTTGTTCTCTTAGATTTCTCCTACAAGTTCATTTTATTTTTGGGTCAAAAGGAATAGGGTCAGTGCCTCGAGTATGGGGCATACACTAAAATAATACAAAAATAAAGAAAAAGTAAAACAACGTACAAATACACCCTAAATTAAGACCTACTTAAATGCCTCAATAATATAAAAATTAAAATATGCACCGATTCCCTAGCAACTGCGCTGAAAACTTGATCGCACCGAGCAAAACATCATTGCAAATGTACTGGTCAATCATAGTAATAATGACCCAAGAGGTCTAGTATCGTCCTTACGGAATTGTTTAATTTTCTTAGTTATCAATTAGTTATTTTAATTTTATTTAGGGGTCTCAACTTCATGCAATAATTTCTAGAATTAAAGAAAGCAATAAAAGATGCATGGTATTGGTGAATAAATCGAAAGCAAAGGAGGTTCTAGGGTGTTGGCTTAGTGAATGAAATATTTAGGCAATTAATTAACTAATGAGATGCAATTTATTACTATTTTTCTAGGTCTAAGGTTAATTAACCCGGGTTTTCTACAATCGAGGTCGACCAACTCTTGCAAATAAATCCGAATTTGATCTCTTGCAACAAGAATTTAAAAGCGGCATAAAGAGACCTATCCTGGATGTCACGAACTTTCCTACTAGTCTCGTGCATAGAAAAACTCACGTCTATTTTCCATGGTCTAACTTTACTACCCTCTCTCTCGAGCAAGATAATAAAAACAATAACACACATCCAATCGCTAAGTGAATGTAGAGAATTTAAAGCTGGAAAATAGCAGAAAAAGTAATAAAATTCATTCCCACAAGAAAAGCAATAAATTTTAAATATCTATTACACCAACACCCTAAATCCTATGAGTTTAGCTACTGGAATACATCAATAACTGCCAAGAAAATCAGTAACAATATGCATACAAAGAGGGGAAAAAAAAGAGGGCACCCTCAGATGAAATCCACATCGTTTCTGTTGTAGACTTGCTTCCTGAGCCATGGAAACCCGATCCCCAACAATCTCAAGCCTCCGAAAAGCTCCAGAATATTTGCCCACAGACTTCTCCGTCGATTTTTGACGAAAATCCTCCCAAAAACTTAGCTCTCTGGCCCTAATCATGAAAATATGACTTTATATTGATTTGCAGATAATCAAAATGCACGTTTTGGGCTAGGCGGCAAAAAATCAGGAGCGTCGATATGCTGTGGATAGGGTCTCGACATTGCCCATGTGCGATAGGGGTAGACGCGCATGCACGCTGGACAGTGAAGGCGTGCACATTGAGCGGCATTGAGGGCGGTGTCGAGCAGAAGGCGTGCACGGTTGGGGTGCATGGATGCGCGCGTAGCTGGGCAGCCATGGGGCGCTATTGAACAGCGTCTCGACGCTGATCCTCTCTCGATCTTGATTTTTCAAATTTGGGCATTGAGATGCCCAATGTTAGCGTCTCAATGCTGCCCCTCAGGTATACACTAATTTGGGCCACGTTTCTTCGTTCTTGGCAATTTTAGCTCATCTTGGGACCGTTTTTCAACCTGAATCGACCCGAATATTTATTTTCACTTCAAAATACTCGGTTCCTATAAAACCAACAATAAATGCATCAAAGTACACATAAAATCCCACAAAACTTCTATAATTTAGGCACTAAAATAGCACTTTTTAGAGTGCTATCAACGTGCAAAGATATTTAGAGACTTTAGAAAAATCCTGGATAAACATTTGGTAGAAACCTGCATGGCCAAGGAAGCTTTTGATTCTCTTAACAGAAGTTGATGGTTCCATCTTCTCAATGATCTTAATCTTAGCTCTATCCACTTCTATTTCTTTTTTTGAAATCTTATGGCTTAGAACAATGCCCTCCTTCACCATGAAGTGGCATTTTTCTCAATTTAAGACCAAGTTTGTCTATTCACATCTTTTCACAACTTTACCTAAATTATCTAAACAGGTGGTGAATGAATTTCCAAATATTGAAAAATCGTTCATAAACATTTCCATAATTGATTCAATCATATCTGAAAAAATCGCCATCATACACCTCTAGAAGGTTGCTGGAGCATTGTAGAGGCCAAAGGGCATTCTTCTAAATGAAAATGTACCATAGGGTCAAGTAAATGTGGTTTTTTCTTGATCACCAGGGGCTATACTAATTTGGTTGTAACCATATTATCCATCTAAAAAATAATAGTAAACTTGACCTACAAACCTATCCAACATTTTGTCAATAAAAGGTAAGGGAAGTGGTTCTTACGTATAGCTGTGTTTAGTTTCCTATAGTCCATACATACCCTCCAACCGGTAATTTTCCTAGTTGGAATAAGCTCATTGGCTTCATTTGTGATCACCGTCATTCCTCCTTTCTTCGGCACACATTGGACAAGACTTACCCAATTACTGTCTATAATAGGATAAATGATTCCAGTGTTTAACTATTTGATGATTTCCTTCTTCACAACTTCTTTCATGGTTGGATTCAATCTTCTCTACTGTTCTATAGACTTAAAATTTCCATCTTCTATATTAATCTTATACATACAAAAAGATAGGGCTGATACCTTGAATATCTGCTAAAGTCCAGACTATTGCTTTCTTGTATTGCTTCAGCAATTGAATTAACTGTTCTTCATCTTCTGGCAATAAATTTGCTGTAATAATGATTGGCAATATTTTCTTTTCACCAAGATAAGCATACTTCATATGTGATGGTAACGACTTCAATTCTAGCTGTGGTGGTTCCTTAACAAATGGTTTCATGGGTGGAGATTTCCTGTCATTCAAATAAAGAGTTTCAAATGTTCTCTTTTAATATGAAATATCACATACCTCTGGAATTGCTGGCTCATAACAATTGATCTCCCATTTGTCATCTAAGGATTCAACATCCTCAAATTGCTGAATATGATGCTATTGCAATTCTATCTCAACTGCATCTTCCACAATTTCTTCCAACAATTGAACTGTTGAACTTTCCTCAACTTTTGGTGGATATTTCATGGCATCGAACAAACTGAACTTTATCTCTTGGTCATGCACTCTCATGGTTAATTCCCCCTTCTGCACGTCAATCAGTGTCCTACCTATTGCTAAGAAGGGTCTTCCCAAAATTATAGGTACCTATTTATCAGCTTCATAATCTAAGCTGATGAAATCTGCTGGGAATATGAATTTGTCAACTTGCACCAAAATATCTTCAATCTTACCTTCAGGATATGTAATGAATCTATCAGCAAATTAAAGTGTTACAGTCGTTGGCCTTGCTTTGCCCACTCCTACTTTCTTGTATATAAACAATGGCATGAGATTAATACTAGCTCCAAGATCACATAATGCTCTCCCCAATTCTTTCCCTCCAATTGAAACAGGAATGGTGAATGAGCCAGGATTCTTAACTTTTGAAGGTAGCCTATTTTTCAAGATTGCACTACACTCTTCAGTCAAAGAAACCGTTTTATATTCTCCAAATCTTTTCTTCTTGGTAAAAATATGTCCTTAAGAAATTTTACATAATTTGGCATCTACTCTAGAGCTTCTACTAATGGTAAGTTTATGTGAAGTTGCTTGAGTACCTATAAGAATTTCTCAAACTGGACCTCTTGAGTTTTCTGCTTAAATCTTGTAGAAGGTTTCTAGCTTCTACTAAGGCTAGAAAGAACCCAACACCCTAGGATCCTTTATTCAAGAAATTTTTGCCTCTATAAACGTGCATATTTGAGTTATTTTCACCTTAATTTTTAATCACGAAACTTCACCTAATCCATAGATAATAGTGGAATACTTGATTGGAAATTAAGAAAGTTTATAACTCGATTCCCAAAGGATGATACTAGGCCTTAGGGTTGTTTTATATTACAACTTAACTCGTACACTTGCGGTATCGCAATGAGTTGTGATCGCGTTGCATAATCTTTATTGGGTACTAGCATGGTAATGCAGGTAACAGATAGGTCTGCTCGGCCAACCCGAGACAATCCCTACCCACTACGTGGTCGGTCGAGCCGACCACTCCAATTTTGGAGTGACTTCAATTGGAGTCACTTCAAATTGGAGACTCCAATTTGGAGTGTGCTCTGCTTGGGGAGTCGGTCACTCCTTTTTTAGGGTCGTTTCTTCTCGGGAGCTAGTTTTATTAACCTCCTTCATTTGATAGGTTGCCCGAGCCCCTTTATCCAAGCTGAGCTCATACTAGGCTTGGCCTCTCCAAAACTAATTAGGTATGCCTATTGCTCGAGCTTCCCAGTCTAAAGAGATTGGTATTGGACTTAGTCATTGCTGGATTAAGTCTCCCTTTATCCTTATCTCATATCTCATTCTTCTACCCATAATAGCAATGATGTTGTTTGTGACTTAATGCTCTTAGAGATGTACAGCGGTTTGTTCCCTAAGGAATGCTCCACCAGAGTACAATTTAATCTTTTGGTCGTTTAATTTAAACTCCTCATTTGATTTCTAATTGTTTAATAGTATCGTCCCATGAGGAAAAATTTTCTTGATGATAAAAGGTCCTAACCATCTAGATTTTAGCTTGACAGGTAACAATTTGAGACTATAATTAAACAGAAGTATAGCCTCACCTTCCCTGAAGGGATTCTGGCAAAATTTCCTATCGTGCCATTTCTATGTTTTCTGCTTATATATTTTAGCATTGTCATGGCACTCCTCCTTCAACTCCTCCTGCTCTTGAAGCTGTAGCATTCTTGATTCACCTATGGCATTAATATAGAGGTTTAACTTCTTTATAGCGAAAAATGCCTTTATGTTCTAATTCAACTGGAAGATGACATGCTTTCCAAAGACAAACTTATACAAAGAAAGCTAAAGTGGTGTA
The DNA here is from genome assembly GCA_026257165.2 of Telfairia occidentalis. Classification (NCBI taxonomy): domain Eukaryota; kingdom Viridiplantae; phylum Streptophyta; class Magnoliopsida; order Cucurbitales; family Cucurbitaceae; genus Telfairia; species Telfairia occidentalis. The sequence goes on along the minus strand of JAOANK020846613.1, from coordinate 4,007 downwards.
TAGAAAGCAGTGCAATATGCCCATAAAGCTTTATACAATAGCTCTACCTAATCATTTTTGTTCAAGTTCACTATTTTTTTCCAACATTGATTTGATTTCTTTATTTTACACTTCAGCTTGACCATTTGTTGCATGTGATATGCTCGAGCAACTTGATGCTTAACATTGTACTTCTACAACATCTTTTCCAAAATTATGTTCACAAAGTGGGTTCCTTCATCACTGATTTGTATCCTGGGTGTTCTAAACCATGTGAAAATATTCTTTTGTAAGAATTATTCTACTATTTTGGCACCATTGTGAGGACATGATATCAATTCAACCCAACTGGACACATAATCGACAGCTAAGCAGATGTAGACATGCCCTTGACATTATTGGAATAGTCTCATGAAATCTATTCCTCATACATCGAATAATTTCACTTTGAAGACATAATTTGGTGACAGTACATTTCTTTTAGAAATATTACCCATGCGTTGGCATCCATCACATTTCTGAGCGAAAAGATGTGCATCCTTGAAAAGTGATGGCCAATAATATCCTGACTATAGCACTTTTCTAGTATTTTACTTCCCAGCATGATGCCACTATAAGGTGACGTATGACAATGCCAAAGAATATCCTTTATGTCCTCTGCATTTACACATCTTTGTAATATCACAACTGGTCCCAAATGATAAAGAAAGGGCTCGTCCTAAAAATACTTCTAAGTTTGAGTAATGAATTTCTTTACAGCAGGCCCATGGAGTTCATCTAGAATTACCTTACAAGATAATTCACAATGTCGACGTACCAAGGCGCTTCTCTCTCCATCACTGCAAGTATGCTTTCATCTAGAAACTATTCCTTGATCTTGCTAAAATTTTCCTTTTTCTCATCTTTATTTAACTGAGATAGATGATTTACTACTTGATTCTCTACTTTTTTTCTGTCTATAACTTCTAAATTGAATTCTTGAAGGAGTAGGATTCATTTGATCAAACATGGCTTTGCATCTCTCTTCATCATCAAGTGTCGTATTGCACTGTGATCTGTATGTACAAAAATTTTTTCTTTCTAATGAGGTATGATCTGAATTTATTGAATGCAAACACCACTGCAAGCATTTCCTTTTCTGTTGTTGTGTAGTTGCACTGTGCTTCTGTCAATGTTCTACTGGCATAATAGATCGGGTGTATTACTTTTTCATGTTTCTGACCTAGTAGTGCACCATTTGTCCAATTATTGGTGTCACACATTAATTCAAAAAGTTTTATCCAATCAGGACCAATAATGATTGGTGTTGTGACCAATTTATGCTTCAGCATAGCAAACGCTTCGTCACATTCAGCAGTAAACTCCAAATCTTTATTCTGCTCGAGTAGCATGCCCGACGATTTAGAAATCTTCGATAAACCTTCTGTAAAATCTTGCATGGCTAATAAAACTGCAAACATGCTTAACTGTGGATGGCACAAAGAGCTTATCTATTACTTCGATCTTAGCTGGATCTACTTTTATTCCTTCTCTTGAAATCTTACGTCCTAGAACGATCCACTCTTGTACAATGAAGTGGCACTTTTCCCAACTAAGAATCATATTACTTTGCTCACATCCTTCTAACACTTTTTCCAAGTATGATAAACATTTATCAAAAGATTTATTGAATATTGAGAAGTCGTCCATAAATACTTCCATTGTTTCTTCAATCATGTCTGAAAAGATTGCCATCATGCAATGCTAGAATGTTAATGGCTCATTACATAGACCAAACGACATTTGTCTTAAAGAAAATGTTCCATATGGACATGTGAATGCATTTTCTCTTTATCTTCCAAGGCAATTACTATTTGATTATATCCAGAATATCCATCTAAAAAACCACAGTAATCTTGTCCTGCCAATCTATCTAACGTTCGATCAATAAATGGAAGTGGAAAGTGGTATTTTTTCCATTACATTATTGAGCTTTTGATAATCCATACATACTCGCCATCTTGTTATCATTCTTGTTAGGATCACTTCTTCCTTCTCATTGGTGACTATCATCATTTCACCTTTCTTTGGGATGCATGACACTAAACTCACCCAGTTACTATTAGCTATAGGGTAGATTATTCCTGCATTTAACCATTTGCTTATCTCCTTTTTGACGACTTATTTAATGATCGAGTTATCTGATAGCACAAAAAAATGTGTTATCCTTAGTCTTGATTTTAGCTAGTTTTGGCTGTTAATTTCAAAGCTTTCACGTGTTTTTGTGTTAATTTGTAGGTACCAAGTATAATTTGATGAGATTATAAATTCAATGTTGTTCGGGTCGCAAAATGAGCCTAAGACTAAACTTTGCCAAGGAACGAAGAAAGGGAGCCAAAATACATGTTGACTCGTGGGTGTAGCATTAAGATGCTTCTCAACGGCGTCTCAACGCTCAAAAGAAGCAAAGAGGAGTGCTGGAAATGCAACAGCGTTGAGACGCTGCTCAACGATGTCTAAAGACTGAAGAACGTTGATCGCACCCAATAATGCGCCACCGCAACTGTACGGGTCAATTGTAATAATAACGGCTCAAGAGGCCAAGTATCGTCCTCAGGGAATCGTGTTCTTTAAATTTTCTAGTTATCAATTAGTTATTTCGTGTTTTATTTAGGGGTCCCAACTTCATGCAATAATTTCTAGAATTAAAGAAAGAAATAAAAGGCGCACAATAATGGTGAATAAAGCGAGAGAAAAAGAGGTTCTAGGGTGTTGGCTTGGTGAATGAAATATTTAGGCAATTAATTAACTCATGGGATGCAATTTATTACACTTTTCCTAGGTCTAAGGTTAATTAATCTGGGTTTTCCCCTATCGAGGTTGACCAACTCTCGCAATTAACTCCATATTCGATCTCTCGCAACAAGAATTTAAAAGCGGCATAAAGAGACCTATCCTGGACCTCACAAACTTTCTTATCACTCTTGTGCATAGAAGACCTCACGTCTATTTACTTTGGTCTAATTTCACTACCCTCTCTCTTGAGTAAGATAATAAAAACAACAACACACATCCAATGGCCAAGTGAATGCAAAGAATTTAAAGTTGGAAAATAGCATAAAATGTAATAAATTTCATTCCCACAAGAAAAACAATAAATTATAAATATCCATTACACCAACACCCTAAAACCTATGAGTTTAGCTACTGAAATACATCAATAACAACAAAGAAAATTAGTAAAAATATGAATAAACAGGGAGGAGAAAGAAAGAGGGCACTCTCAAATGAAATCTACGTCGTTTCTACCATAGACACTCTTTTCGAGGCATGGAAACCCAATCCCGAGCACTCCCAAGCCTCCCAAAAGCTACTGAATAATTACCTACGAATTTCTCTCTAGAGTTCTGTCCACAATTCTACCAAACACTTAGCTCCCAAGCCTAATCGTGAAACGAAGCTTAAATATTGATCTGCCGATGGCGTCGAGACACTATAAGACAGCGTCGAGACGCTGGTTCGAATAAATTTCCCAAAACGTGCATTTTGGGGTGCGGTAAAAAATGTAGTAGCGTTAAGCCATCATGCACAGCATCTCGATGCTACCCATGTGCGGCAGAGGGCACAGGCGTGGACGTACGCCCGCTGGGCAGAGCATGCTGGCGCATGTGCGCGTGCGAACACAACGTCAGGGGCGGCATTGAGGCAGTGTTGAAGGGGGCAGGTGGCGTTGAACAATGGAGCGCATGCGTTGGGAGGCTACGGTGCGCACTGCGCTCTCGACTGGGCGTCTATGGGGTGTTCAATACCGTCTCAACTCTATTGAGCAACGTCCCGACGCTGATCACCTCTAGCTCTTAATTTTCCAGATTGGGCGTTGAGATGCCCCATGATAGCTTCTCAACGTTGCCCTTGGGTATGCACTAATTTTGGCCTATTTCTTTGTTACTCGGTCGTTTCAGCTCATCTTGAGCCCGTTTTTCAATTCGAACTGACCTGAATCTTTATTTTCACCTCAAAATACTCGGATCCTACAAAATCAACAATAA